>JAHDVE020002983.1:0-68865 GCA_022606495.2 Halesus radiatus | reverse complement strand
TTAGTTGTTTCTTCCTGTCGAATATTCGCTGCGACAGTCGGCTGCTCCGATTCCTATTAGATTCTGGTTAGATTCTAAAAAGATTAAAATATGTTTAATTAATCACCTGATCAATTAAATATTTCTTAGCAAGCCGACCTTCCTCTTCCTCGTTTATTTGGATCCGCCCCTCGCACGTTGTGTAAATTTTTTTGTTTCGGTCATCAGGACGTGATCCAGGTTTGTGTGGTAACTTTTGGTTCTTTTAGACTTTGGGGTGCTGCTTTCTGTTGATTTTTTAAATGACTCTGATACAATTTACTATCTTGAATTTAAATTTCATATCTCCCGCACTCCGAACTACTCTTCACAATATAAATACTATTATTCGGCTTACATTAATTGATATAGGCACTCGCCTTAGAGACCTAATACGTGAATTGGATTACCATACCTAGAATAATGGGGAATGAGAATTCCTACCGTGAATGCACATCTCGCCCTCGCCTCGGAGAGTCTGTACGCAGCAACTGATGAAACGCTAACACAATCGAATAAATGACATATTTCATGATGAACCAATTAACATTATTTAACTACGTAATCACTCGGTTCTACGGTTAGGTATTTTTTCAGTTAGTTATATTATACGATTTATTAGTTCTACGGGTAGGTATTTTATTGGTTTGGTATCGAGATAAGACATGGAATTTGCTTTTAACAATTGGTCACCTCCATAGCCTCAACTTCATTGGGTGGTGGAAGTCAAATTCCAGCCCACTGAAGTACCAATTCCAGCTCCTCCGGTTGTTTTAATTTAATTGAAGATTGCCATGTTTATATCTCTTGCCAGAGGATGATTTGGGTTCCGGAACTGGTGAAGGTTTTTTTCATTCACAAATATGCACTGGGAGATAGCTCTACCAGATTTAAGGCACAAGTGATTGGTGTTGGTGATTTCGTATCCATCAATATACACGAGGTGTCTTGACGTAGCTCAATGCATAGAGGATCAGCTCCTGGTGCTTTGGGACCCATCAATATACACGAGGTGTCTCAACGTAGCTCAATGCATAGAGGATCAGCTTCTGGTGATGTTACGGCGTGTCAGACATCTCGTATTGGGGAATACGAGGGAACTGTTTGTCGAGGAGATCGACTTGTGTCGGCGAAATATATATTTTGTGAAACGAGGGTTGTGAGGCCTCATGACACGTCTGGGAAGAGATCGCAACGACCTTTTCTTTGGCGGCCTGTCGCGATATCCATCCAAACATATACGTACTTGTCAATAATATATGTAAACTGTAGTTTTTATAATCTGCAATACGCTAGTTTTTCCAGTGCATCCCAGAGTGTAGGATATTAAAATACAACGTTTGTGCCCGCTGTAAGATAACACCTTCATGTATAAATTCTAATATAAATATCAATAATTACAATACACATGATAAACGTAAGTTTTACATATTTTAACTCCTGTCGGAGGGTGATTCTTTAATTTAATTGATGATTGCCATCTTTTTATCCATCAATATACACGAGGTGTCTCGACTTAGCTCAATGCATAGAGGATCAGCTCCTAGTGCTTTGGGACCCATCAATATACACGAGGTGTCTCAACGTAGCTCAATGCATAGAGAATCAGCTTCTGGTGATGTTACGGCGCGTCAGACATCTCGTATTGGGGAATACGAGGGAACTGTTTGTCGAGGAGATCGACTTGTGTCGGCGAAATATATATTTTGTGAAACGAGGGTTGTGAGGCCTCACGACACGTCTGGGAAGAGATCGCCACGACCTTTCTTTGGCGGCCTGTCGCGATATCCATCCAAACATATACGTACTTGTCAATAATATATGTAAACTGTAGTTTTTTATAATCTGCAATACGCTAGTTTTTCCAGTGCATCCCAGAGAGTAGGATATTAAAATACAACGTTTGTGCCCGCTGTAAGAAAACACCTTCATGTATAAATTCTAATATAAATATCAATAATTACAATACACATGATAAACGTAAGTTTTACATATTTTAACTCCTGTCGGAGTGTGATTCTTTAATTTAATTGATGATTGCCATCTTTTTATCCATCAATATACACGAGGTGTCTCGACTTAGCTCAATGCATAGAGGATCAGCTCCTAGTGCTTTGGGACCCATCAATATACACGAGGTGTCTTAAATAAGCTCAATGCATAGAGGATCAGCTTCTGGTGATGTTACGGCGCGTCAGACATCTCGTATTGGGGAATACGAGGGAACTGTTTGTCGAGGAGATCGACTTGTGTCGGCGAAATATATATTTTGTGAAATGAGGGTTGTGAGGCCTCATGACACGTCTGGGAAGAGATCGCAACGACCTTTTCTTTGGCGGCCTGTCGCGATATCCATCCAAACATAAACGTACTTCTCAATAATATATGTAAACTGTAGTTTTTTATAATCTGCAATACGCTAGTTTTTCCAGTGCATCCCAGAGTGTAGGATATTAAAATACAACGTTTGTGCCCGCTGTAAGATAACACCTTCATGTATAAATTCTAATATAAGTATTAATAATTAAAATACACATAATAAACGTAAGTTTTACATATTTTAACTCCTGCCGGAGTGTGATTCTTTAATTTAATTGATGATTGCCATCTTTTTATCCATCAATATACACGAGGTGTCTCGACGTAGCTCGATGCATAGAGGATCAGCTCCTGGTGCTTTGGGACCCATCAATATACACGAGGTGTCTTAACGTAGCTCAATGCATAGAGGATCAGCTTCTGGTGATGTTACGGCGCGTCAGACATCTCGTATTGGGGAATACGAGGGAACTGTTTGTCGAGGAGATCGACTTGTGTCGGCGAAATATATATTTTGTGAAACGAGGGTTGTGAGGCCTCATGACACGTCTGGGAAGAGATCGCAACGACCTTTCTTTGGCGGCCTGTCGCGATATCCATCCAAACATAAACGTACTTCTCAATAATATATGTAAACTGTAGTTTTTTATAATCTGCAATACGCTAGTTTTTCCAGTGCATCCCAGAGTGTAGGATATTAAAATACAACGTTTGTGCCCGCTGTAAGATAACACCTTCTTGTATAAATTCTAATATAAGTATTAATAATTAAAATACACATAATAAACGTAAGTTTTACATATTTTAACTCCTGTCGGAGTGTGATTCTTGGTGAATGGGGTCTTCGTTATGATTCAATCACAACGAGATCACCGTTGAATCTAGAGTTGCGGAAAGCTGCTGTCGCCAAGTCATTTCATTATACAGCCAGGAAAACTCCATACGTGCATCAGAAAAGGGTAGCGAGTCCACTGCCAACCTCGTCCCTCCGCCTCCCAGTAAAACGAGTAGGAAAGCCAATGACGAATAATTGTCCCCATCGATTAACTCCTCTGTGAAAACGCCCCTTCGCTATTGAATATTGTCAAAGGTAGGCATTGATCCATGACACCTTGGAATGTGAGTCCGCTCAAACAATCCCAAAATTCCGACGCTATGCTGGGAAAATAACTCACCAACGTCAGGATAGTAGGAGAACCAGGCCTATCCTCTGAATCAACGGGTACCTTCAACATTCAAAGTCCAGTTCTTTGTCCATGAGGAATAATTAGGCGAAGCCAGACCGGCATGTTGTCTCCTTCGCTCGCCCTCCAGGTAGGTAGGGAGCCTGTGAAAGTCCACTCGCCTCTCCCCTTAACCAGCGCACGCGGGATCGAACGTGAAGGTAGATGAAATCACTTATTGACATTGATTGATTATGATTTAACTCAATAAAAGACAATTGTATAGGTAGGTATCTATTGGAAATTATCATAAGTACTTAAATATATTTCTGTAAAATAGGTATTTTTTGAATACTTAAAGGTTGACTACTTGTATTGAGTGACGGTAATTACACTGTCGATAGTGCCTGTGTGAAGATAAACTGATGTGTAACGAGATGTTATCATAAAATACTTAATGAAGTTATATGTACCCGCTCGGGTATCTTAAAATGTATTTGCATACCGATATATCAGAACGGTTCTGATCCAGTTTACAAAATATTTATCCAATTTAGACTCTGTAACGTGATTAGATTTTTGTTAATGTTGGGAAGCTGGTTAATGTAGTTGTTAGTAAATTAATAAAACTTACCATACTTCTTAGTGCATATCCAAAATATCTTCGTTTAATCACAAAACCAACCCGCAAAGCAGTAACTACCATTCCCACGCGCGTATTTTTAGCATGCTAAAACACCATGCAATACCCAGACGGTATACTCTCTAAAACCCGGCTTTCACTCTCTTCTCCCAAAAACGACCCTCCTCCTCTCGACTCTCTAAACCGCCTCTCCCTGCCTACTCAAGACCGACTTCCCTCTTCCCCAACTCTCCAAAACCGACTATCACCTCGTCTTCCGAACCGACCACGTCCCTACTCCACAACTGACTGTCCTCCCGAACCGACCACGTCCCTCCTCCACAACTCACTGTCTCGCCTCTCTCTTCTCTCCCTCCCAACCGACCATCCCTTATCTCCCTTAATACCGACTCCCCGTTGTTCCTCGCACAGGTCCGTATTAGGTATCCTTCGCCAACTTAACAAACTTATAATTCTTTTAAATTATCTCTTTTAAACCAACTATTTTGAGTAAGATATTTACTTACTGGTTGATCCCACTATCAAACCAAAATAGGTACCGTTCCTACTAGATTGCTTGGTTTAGAAATCCGCTCAGGCAATAATAACAACAATAAATGGACCACTTCCACAGCGCCGTCTTCGCGAGAAAATCACCTCAAGGCGCTTTACATCATAATTTATCTAACCCATACCCTATCACTTAGACTTATATCTAATAACTTACATATCAGATTTATCACTAATGGCTTACAGCTAAGATTTATAACTAGAAAATACTTAATTAAGACTTACAATTAGTGATTTACATCTAAGACTTATATAGATAGCGACTTACAACTTAGACCTGTAGCTAGTGACTTAAAACTAGATAAGTTCAATTTCATAATCGAAGTCATCAAGCCTATACTATATCCTACTTTATTCCTCAAAAAAACCGTAAATCTGAATGCAGAATAAAAGGCTGTTTCTCAGTGGCGCTTGACACCGAATCACATTCGAGATCGACACTGGTCTCTTAATACGCCTCTGGAAATATTATAAAACAACGCCCGTCCAAGGCCTGACCGCTTCTCACTAATTCCGTCACTAACATGATAATTTATCGTCCCCAGTCCTAAGGGTAGGTAGAACATTCCAGCTCATTTCTAAAATCAATAATTAATTACTGCTTTTCTAGAGATGTCACATTAACTAATTCTTAGACGCCCTCTCTCCATTATTTCTACACTTTCAAAATTCCAGGGGCGTCCCCAAGATTTATACACGGGTCGTTCAAAAAATCCTTATTTCATTTGTTTTAGTTATTTTAGATGAGGCACCAGTATGCGGTTTCGAACCATAGCAACTAGTTAATTTTAACATAAACTAAACCGTGTTGATTCTATTTAGTATGCAATTTAATATGCTCGTAAATCATTATATGTACCCAAAGTGGTACTCTAGACAAGCCTGCCCTTTTCCAAATACGTAATTTACGCCGAAATTGCACAACTCTCCAATCTAATTAACGGTTATTTCGGAGATCTTTTTCATTGCCGAGTTCATCTCACCTACCGTCACTGGAATATTTCTGGGTCATTTGATACTTTACCCTCTTCAATGGTCCCTGGCTCGTCTGCACGTTTCCTCTAAAGTGTCTAGTTTCTGTAGTGTCTTTTTCAGCATGTTTGTTTAAGTGCCTCAATTGCCTGCGTTATTTCCGTGAAAAGGAACAAAGTAAGAATTCACAAGTTATAAATCATTATTAAGGGATGTGTTTACAATAAATCCTACCTCTATGAGTTCCATGAAACTCTGGTATTTTTATTTAAGAAGCCCATAAATTGTCCGTGCGGCCACCCATAATCTTCGAGACTTCAAATTTACATGAATTATTTTAAAGAATAGAGAAAAATACGTTCTTGTTAAAACTCAAATCCATCACAATATTTTCAGCAAAATTGACAACACAACATAAACTATCGGCAGCTCTTCCTAATACTGGAATTTTCTAAACATTTTGTAAGTTTTCAAAGTCCATAATGCTTTGTGGGTTTTACCATTTTTATAGCTTTAAAACATTAAAACAACCAACTTAGAAAGCAACCCATTTGAAGATATTTCTACACCCGAATTACGAACAAACTTTGGCTGTTCTTCTGGCCACCTATAACGATATCATTGTCAAGGTGTACCATTATGACTCTTCTCAAATGTGAATTTTTAAAATAACTTTCATATCGCACAAGTACCGAAGTAACATAAATTGTTTAAAACAGTTGTCCGTCAATTAACGGAAAAAAATTACAAACGCGGTAATCTGGAGAATGTCATAATTCATAATGCTTTTAGAAACTTTAACTTCAATGCTTTTTATGAACGTAAACACCTCAGAAATGCTTTACAAGAAGATAATTGAAAGAAAGCGATAACTTTGTTTGTTAAAAACACGTATTTTCGGGGAGGTACTTGAAATTTTTGTAGACGATTGCGTGATTTATATACTTTGTATTATGATTCCACACACAACATATTCACAATCAAGTCATGTTTAATGTGTGTGTGCACTTGACGTTTTCACACACACCTTGTTTGTGTGTAGAACATTACCTACATTAACAAAACCTCTCATGTCATCTCACGGAAAACTTCTTGAATCAGGTATGTAAGAATATCATTGAATTGATGATACAGGATGTTGAAAAAATAATTGCAGGTATGTTCAATTACGATCACATCTCATCACGTTCTTGGGATAATATTGTCTTTAGAAATATTTGAAGTGTTAAATGATCTGCGATTGTTCCGGCATCCTGCTTGCCTCAGAATATAAATAATAATAAAAGCAGGTATTTAATTTGATTCGGTTTTCATTTTCATGCGGTGTGTAATTATATTAATGGACAAGGTAATCCTTGAAGAGGTCATGTCGCGTGCATTGAACATCTCTACAGTAGGGGACAGAGGGGTATTGGCGAACTGCGGGTAACTCCGAACGATCGAGTTTTAAAAGGTTCTGTCACCTCCACATCCATACCAACTGGGACATGCAAAAGCCGCTTCGCTCGTCGACACCGAGCTGCATTTCGTAAATGGAAGTTAAAAACCGTCGTGGAAGGAAAAAACCTTTATTTATTTTCATTCAAAATGATGTAATATTTGCAACGTTCTTAAATGGCGGTATTTCTGCTCTTATTATAGCATACTATCTAATAAAACTGTGTTCTTCTGAAGCGACCTGTCAGGTAAGTATGTTTTTCTGTATCTGTTTGTACATAATTAGATAAAGAATAGGAAGTAATATTTGTACAGCGCCATTGAGGTGATTTTTCACAAAAATGGCGCTATACAAATCATCCAATTATTATTATTATACAATATAATTAGACATCGGATTATGTTCACTTTCGTATTTTTGCTGATGAGGTCGACCCCGGTAGCCGTTATATTGCTAATTATATTATTGTACAATTAGCTGTAAATTTGAGATAATTATCTAATAATTAAATTGCCAATATAATGGTCACAAGCGTCGTAATATCGTCCGAAAAAATACTAAAATGCATATAATCCGATGTTTAATACACAACTAATTCTTACCCACATAACATGCAAACAGTGTGAAACGAAGTTTGTGGTGTGGAGTTATTTTGATTTTTTCAGATAATGTTGATGTTCGCCATTACCCCGTCTACTTCGGGTAATTCGGAACGGCGAGCATATTGTTTTTAATTGAATTTTGTATATTGTTTTATTAAAATGTACTGTTTTATCTCAAAATGAAGATTTAAAAATTTGGTTTACATAAAAAAAAAGTTTTTATTTATATGATTTGTTCTTCAGTTTTTGATCGCCATTACCTCATTTTACCCCAAGTACTTTATAAGATCTTTTGTGAGTACCTAGTACTTACTACTGACTAGGTATAACCATTCAATGTAAAACATGTTATAGTAGGTTTACGTGAAAACTAAAATTATCTGCGTACCAGTCAGGGTGAAGTAAGCAATTATTTTCAGATTACTGTTTTCGGAAACTAAAATCGCCTGTATGTATTTACGAAACAATTCCGCTTTTTATAAATTGTTGAAAAGATATTTGATAGTGAACAACCACAAAGTATTAGCTGCATACAATAGAATCCATAATAAAAAAACAATTATAAAACATATTTCGGTCATTCGTGAGTTCCTGTAGAAACTGCCAGCAAAAGCTGTTTGATGACTACGTCAAACTATGGCATTATAGTCTCCAATAAATATTGTCATATGAGGGGGGGAAAAAACCCTTAGTACGTAAAAGGTATATTAAGATATAAGATATGGTATATGAGAAGGTATATGAGATGGTATAGGAAGACGGACGAGACAACCTGTTATATGCTTATATACCATAAGTCATGCAGTCTCTTTCATACTCAATTGTTACTTTCATACTCTTGGACATACGTCACCATATATTTTATTTATTTAATATAACTACGTATAGATTTAAAAATACAGATATATCTTAAAAGCTAATAAAACTACACAACTCAACAGAGAAATGATTCTCTAGTTTGAATTGGAGATTATCGCTAATTATTGCAACGTAGGCATAGAAATAAATGTATACATGTATAGATACAATTTGAACAAAGGTTTATTCACATGTACCAGCACCGCGCAGAGCAGAACAGTGCAGTACAATAACAGCCCAGACACGAGTATTCATATTACACCGTGCAGCACAGCACAGACGCGAGTACGGCTGTCAACTGAACTGTCAACCGATCGTTAGCGTGCGCCACAATATGTTTGAGGATTTTATAATTCTATTTTCATATTCATTATTATTTTATAACCTAAATTCCCTGACAAATTCAATCAATTTATCGTTATCCATCTTCTAGGTTTTAGCAATACCTGCGTCTAATGACGCCAACTGACGAATATGGCAATGCTAACTGTATGTGTTCATAGTAACTGCGCAGGCGCAGACGTCACAAGCTGCCAGCACCTCAAAATATTCCAGCCGACAATCTCGATCGGTGCTGGCCCGTGCGGATACTTTACGGTTACACACGCTGTAAAAGGAATGTGTCCATAGATAATGTAGGCAACTAATGTTGTCGTGTCTGTACTATACTGTTCTGCACTGTGCGGTGCTGGCAGATGTGAATAGACCTTAAATAGTATTATAATATTGTGTTATAAATGTATATTTTTGTTGTTTGTGTAGTTATCTTCCGGAAAAATAATGTTACACGTTTTATAGTAGTTACCTACTATAATAGGTACCACTATGACGGAATCTCCGATGACGATATATCAAGCAAAGCAATGGGCACTGGGTGTGAATGTTTACTACTTGATTTTGGGGTCACGGTTCCGGTTCTCAAATTGACATTGACTTTGGATTTCGGTCTGGGTGTGGTAAATACAAATCTGTGATAAATTGCGTATTTTACTTACTTCAGATGGTTATCGAAAATAATCAAATAAAAAATAATAAGGGTCTCACTTATTTGCACAACACAACCCTGTGATCTAGTTATGGGCTAGTTGTTTGACTGACCGTCACATTTTTGACATAACCATAGATAATAGAAACGAAGAGAAATATGGCATGGAAGCATGCCTACTGTAGTCAAGCTACGACTAAACTGCCCTGACTATCAAAGCGGCGGAGTTAATTAAAGTTACGCGCTTGGTGTGTAGGTAGAAACAAAGACGGGGGGCCCCGTCCGTAGATGTGATTTGCAGTATGGATTAATGATGTTGGAGACACTTTTCGGGAGCTTATGGTCAGTTGTTTGGCCACATTTGACATTGTCACAAATCGACGGTTATCTGCTCCATCTGTGCTACTTTTTTTAACAAAATTTTATTTCTACTCCATATATTTTTCCCAGACATATTACGACAGTGCGATTTCTGTTATTCTAAACTTTTCTATGATTCAATCATTGAAGAAATTAATATTAACCTAAATGAAAGATGAAACCGGACAAAAGGACAGTCCCAGATGCGACTGAAATCTTTTTAGTTTCTGTCCTTTTGTCCGGTTTCATCTTTCATTTAGGTTAATATTAATTTCTTCAATGATTAAATATTGCAATGAGGTTTTTAAATCTCAATAAAAATAATTAATAAAAATTTCTATGATTTCTTCTTATGGTTCATTTTTCTTATGGTATGCTAAGCTTTTCAGCCTTTATGGACTGTACGCCAAAATATATACCTACAGTATATGATAAAGTGTGGGGGTGTCCATCGAAATTATGGAGGAAAAGAACAGGATACTCAAAATATATCATTCCTCTCTTTTTTGATAAAAAAATTCCGTTTCCTAAAGTAGTGATTCCTAAGAAATGACAAAAATATCGGCTATTTTTAATTATCATGGCTAAAACCTAGGGACCATTGGTTCAGGCGATCGTGGAGCTCCCCCAATAAATTCACACATCTCCTAGAATTTCAAGGCTTTGTCATACGGAGCGATTTTGTCGCTGCTACTTTGTCGAGGCAATACATATATATAAATATAGGACGAAGCTATAGCTAATACACTAATCACTTCCATTATTCTAATGTAATATTTTTAAATTAATAATAAATAATATAATTAAATTAATCATATGTAATATTTTTAAATATAGATTTTATTTTCATTATATTCAGGTACCATCCTTAGCGGGTAAAAATAATTCCCACTGAATGAAAATACATTATACGATAAAAAAATTAATAATAAGTAAATAAAAATAAAATAAAAAATCGATGAAACCAATCACTTTGTGGCTAGATATTATAATGTAATGAAGAAAAAAAATAGTTTATATGTTTTTGGGTTTTAAGGTTGAGTTAAACTGAAACCGGTCGACGATGTATAAAATACAATAAAGTGAATTAAAACAAAGAATTTTTTTATTTATTTTAATATAAAATAAAATATTCATCTTAACATAATTATCAGTTTTGGCTACCTAACCGTAAAAACAGACATTTTTTTATTATTTCCCGCCTCATGTTGTTTTGCTATGAACTCAATAGATTTTAAACGTAGATGTTCAAACAAATCGACGTAGAAAATTAGATTTTTAGAACTGTCGCTGAAGTTGGTGTTTTTTTTGATGATCGACTTATTTTAACATTGAAAAAACAAATTACAATATTGTACCAATGGAATTTTTTTGACCGTGAGCTTTGTGGCATAGCATCAGAGGAACGGCTGCGCTGCCTGTTTCATGCATAAATTAATTTTGAATTTGAGGGCAAAATATCCATCCAAACTGAATGATATATTTTTAAATTAAAGGTGAAGTAAATATCAGCCGTTCCTCTTAAAAGCTTTTGGAATAAAATTGTTGTATGCATTTTGATCCGTTTTTTAGTAAAATAAATTATCGGTATCGTCCTGTTGATAGACTATCACTTGTTTTTAAACACCCTGTTGGCTTTTACATAATAGTACATCTTTTTTTGAGAAATTACTCTTTTAAGCATAAGAAATAAGAATAAAAAACTCAACATATAAGGCCTGTGAAGATGGACAGTGTGACTTATAAAGTCCTTCCAAGGATTACATTACGCGGGTAAACCGAGAAAATTATTCTACATATGGATATATATATTTTTTAAATTTAAGAACACTTCACAAACTAGATAAAAATAGACTATGTAAACGTTGTATTGCGGAATGTAAACCATTGTTGGAAAGAGATTTACATATCGATGGCTTATTTACATAAAATGACATTAAAAAGATCACAGATTCCTATAAAAAATTAACGTCCCTATATATCACTGACAAAAAGGTGTAATTACGAATTTTGAATACGAAAATAACGTGCTTTCACTAATAAACTAGACAATATTTCTGTTGTTTCTCCATTGCAACAGGAGCAGAGCACATAATTCATAATGACATGGATCACTAACTGTGTCTCCGTGTAGAAATAGACAATCGATATGTAAATTTTTATTGTTTGTCTAGTCGTTCGTTTAGGTATGCGTAAATTGATTAAATGCAGGAGTTCAGAACAATTGAATTTAGAGTTTAAAAATTTTAATAAAAAGGTTGGGTCGTTTATTATTCGTCTGCTTTCTAAAGTTGGAATATTTAAAATATCCAGTTATTTATATGCTTTAAAGGGATGTTATGTTTAAACTTTATAAAGTGTAGAATTTTTCTTTGAATATTGATTGAATTGACTTTATTTAGACCTTCACTATCTAGATCTGAATAATTGTGTGACCATTTCTAAGTTTTCATAGTCCCGTTCTCGTCAACCTACCTAATTTTAACAAATAACCAAAATTGGGAGTGAGACGGTCCCGTTGGGCTTCAAGTGGTGGAGTTCTAATAAAAAATATTGCCGGGACATAAGCTGGCTTTAAGAAAGATTGAAAAATAGTAGTGGTAGCCTATTAATACCCCATCAGGTTGAGATGGGTTAACACTTTGACGGCCTCCATGGTCGAGGGGTAAGGCTCTCGACTACGAATCCGAAGGTCGCGGGTTCAAATCCCGGCGTGCGCAAGTAATTTTTATTTAATTAATTTGTGTTTTTTCACAATTAATTCATTTAAAAATAATATAGACTATATTTGCGCACGTTCCAGAGTGGAAGATACTTTCAGTATCGCCCTGGTGAAAGACCACCATTCAGAATTGAAACGTTGCTTGAAATGGCTTTTAGCCGTGTTTGGTGACCAGATCTGAATAGCCAGGTATTTCCCCTTTTCCCCGCCTTCCTCTCCCCCTTCTCCTTCCCCTCCCTAATACCTTCAGCCTCACAACATTCCCCAATTGGGAATGCCATAGTCTCACTGGCTCCAGACGGTTGGGAGCAGTTTGGGACTCTTGTGCGGTATTCATATAAAAAAAAAAAAACTTCCGAAGCAACGTTTTAAGGCTGCTGTTAACATGAGCCATTAAAGGGAGTGCCGTGATTTGATTAATGCTTACCAATGACAGAGCTGATTTTACATACGTTCATTCAATTCACCTGCTTAGATTATTATACATAGGTATGTGACGAATCGTTAACGTTCCGATTTCGCTTTCTTTTACATACGTGAACATGTTAGGAATGTCACGTACATAAATGATATGAAACCGAAATTAAAATCTGACAAAAATAAATGTGATTAAATCCAGCTTGATTTTTTTTCGAATAAAATGCAAAGTATTTTGTAGTTTAAATTGGTTTAAGAACAACCTTTAAAATATTTTTAAAAGTTTGATGAATCTAAGCCTGTGCCAATATGGACTATCGACCCCGATGTGAACATATTCTAATAATACCATTGGTATTGCAACATGCTGTCAATAATTGCCAATTATTTTGTCGATCATTAAATAATAATTGCTACTGATGCTTGCTGCATTCTACGCAAGTACTTAATTAACAGTAGTAACATTATTAATGAAAGTAGGTAGCGTTGTTTTAACACTACAATTTTTCAATTAAACAACAAGCAAATTTTAAGACTTACCAATATTATCCCCAATTAATTCTCATATTATTGGCTGCTATCTTTTAGTATGATTGAAAAGTTCTTCCGAATATATTTTCATTCTAGATAATGTCTCGGATATTTCTGATTTGCATATATGGGAAATCTATGGACTTTTTTACAAGTCTAGAAAGAATATTCAATTTATTGGACCGGTCAGTGGCAGAGTTGGCATCGCGTCAGGATCTCATCCAGGCGTCGTGAGTTCAATTTTTCGGCAGGCTAAGTCCTCCATCACGACATAACCAACATCTTCCGCTTACTGTGGTGGTATGGTGTGAATGTGTTAACAGATAATGCAAACAACTAATTTTGCCGTGTCTGCCACTTACGTGTCTGCACTGCGCGATGCTGGAGGATGTGAATCGAACTTAAACATAATTAACATAACATTAATTCTGACAAATAATTAAAGAGATTTATAAATCTGACAAGGATAAAACAGATCGTCAGATGAGGTGGTAAGTAAGGGATGCAGGGGGATTTCGTTGGATTTGTTGGAAACCTACAGAGGTTTTGTTGCTGTTACGAATTAAACAGCTTTTTCATGTACCGTTTTAAATATTTCAAGAGCATTTAGTTATTTTACCTTATGTAATATCATTTTTATGTACCCTGCTAATCTCGGAAACCTTATTTTTAAAATTGTGAAGTATTATTAGTTGGCATCTAAAATATGAATACACATATAGATATTAAACATAGCTACTGTAATTTATGTATGTTATCACACTACAAGATGTGTGCTCCATCTATATAGATAATATAATAATATCGTTAGTATCCACGTCAAAAGTTTATACACATGATTGAATGTATGATCTCAGCTATAATACAGGTGTACATATATGTATATATGTATTGTATTTTACAAACTCTGCCACGATTTCTCTTACCGATCATAAGCACGAACAAATGTAGGTACACTTTTATTTTCACGAATGATTTTCATGAGTAGTTTTTGACACTCGCATTTTTATGGTGCTGTAATTAATTATACTATCAATGTCACACGTTAATCGTATTGGATTAAACTAAATAAGAACGAGAATTTTGATTTATGATGCCACCGTGTGTACATGTCAAAATAAAATGTTTTGAAAAAAATTAAAAATATTACGTGTGACAGCTGTTTCGCCTTCCGAAGGCATTATAAAACTGTGGAGAAGCCACTCACAGACGATCTGTTTATATTATTTCTATGTAGGTACTTAAAGTTCTCTAAAGAAGCGAAGCTGGCAGTTCACAATGGAGTGCTGATACTAACCTTGATGTATGGCAGTGAGGCATGGAACTGGCAGAGGAAGGATGAAAGTAGACTGAATGGGGTAGAAATGAGATCTCTGAAAACTTTAAATAAAAATCGAGTTCTACAAATTAAATTCGTTATTAAAAATTGGTACGGGTTGTTTCAATGTTGCTATAAAGAGCGAGGAAAAATGACGATTTTTATTTATTCAACGAAAAAATGTACAATTTTTATTTGAATAACTTATTTAAGTTTATAAATATCATTGCAATGTGTATTTTTTAAACATTGAAGATAATATTAACAAATATAAAATGACGGAAAGCAATAAGGTAGCATTAGTTCGGTCCCGGATATAAAGAGATAATAATAATAATAATAATACTTGGACGATTTGTATAGCGCCGTTTTTGTGAAAAATCACCTCAAGGGCGCTGTGTCCTGGGTTCGAGTCTCAGATGCGACTGTATCATATTTCATTTGAGATATGTTAATATTATTTTCAATGATCTAAAAAAAGTACAATTTTGACTTGTCCTGGTAATGTAATGAATGCGACGACTTAACGAAGTGATATGTATATTTCTGTACACTAGAAAAATAAACGTATTTTTCAATCGGAGATAATAAATAATTATAGATTTTTTGCTGATATGTGTGAAGATGGCCTCTAATAACTTATAAAAGTCCATCTCAAGCACTTATACGCCGCTTGTAGACTGTAGGTACTGTATCTCTCGCTGGCGTTTCCTTGGCCCACATTCAAAACATCAGCTATATATTGAAGAAGGTAATCAAATGGCTGGAGAATCTCCGGCGGAATAGTGGATCATTATATTTATTAGTGAATGCATTTGGTTACTAGTTACTAGGTGAACCGGACCAGACTGGTAGAATATTACAAATGTGATGGGGCGATGGAACTTTACTCTGTCTCAGAGAAATAAAACTTGATTGAGCAATTAGTTTAATACTTTCATTGATTGTGAACCAATCAAAAGTAAATCAACCAAGAATTAATTAAATAAAACAATCACTTTGTTTATAACCGCGAAATTTATTTAATTTTTATTAGACCGACCTGTTTCGTTCAACACAAGCAATTTAAAAAAACGGTTTATTTGTATTTATTATTTATAAAAATATATTTTATATTATATATTTTTATCTATTTTTATTATCATTTTGCTTAGGATCGATGTTAACCCTTCCTTTACGGTGCTAGAAATCTCTCAATCTCCGGTGCTGTACACTCAGTGTACAGAGTACACATTTAGATTTTTGTATTTTTTAATTTGCATAAAAATGATTAGTTAATACATATATATTTTTTATTTTATATGAATACCGTACAAGAGTCTCAACTGCTCCCAACCGTCTGGAGCCAGTGAGATTATGGGATCCCCAATTGGGTAATGTTGTGAGGCTGAAGGTATTGGGGAGGGGAAGGAGAAGGGGAAGGGGAAGGTGGGTAAAATACCTGGCTTTACAGATCTGGACACCAAACACGCCTAAAAACCATTTCAAGCAACGTTTTCAATTCTGAATGGTGGCCTTTCACCAGGAGTATCTTCCACTCTAAACTCCACTCTTACGTGTATTTTATTACTAGTACATATACCTAAATTTAAGTAAAATATTGAGTATAGTAGGCCTTCCACATGAGCGGGCGGCCCAATACTAAAAAAAAGCCATGGCATCGAAAGGTTCGACTATCCGGTTGTTCTTTCCTAAAGTCAAGCCTGCCAACTTTAGGAAAGGACGACCGATGGTCGAACCTTTCGAAGCCATGGCTTTTTTAGTATTGAACCGCCCCCTGTTCGTCTGGAAGCCACTTAAGTGCTGAAAACAAGGAAAAACATCGGACATGAATAAAACGCGCAATACGTCTATAACTACTAACGACCGGGCATCGTGGCACAGCGAACGAAATTTCGCACTCGTGTATTTTGACAAATTTTTTTACGAATTTTAGAAGAAATATTTTTGTTGTTGTTGAGTTTGATAAATACTTATATATTGTAATTATTTAATCCAATACATAACTGTATTGGGGAGGAATATATAAAATTTAGTATATTTACAGAGTATATTTAAATAATTAGAGACATGTCAACATGATGTCAAGAGTTAAGACTCTCTTTCATTTGTACTGTCTTCTTTAAAACTTTTTATTTGCTTCTGCGAAGCATTCACGTATATTTTTAGGTACGTATTTCTTATTAAAATGTGAATACCGTAACTGCCCGGAACCGGTGGGACTATGGCACCCCTAAATATGGTATGTTGCAAGGCTGAAATAGTTGGGAGGGGACGGAGATGGGGGAGGGATAGGCGAAGATTGGGAAGTACCTAACTATTCAGATCTAGTCACCAACGTTTTTTGATAAAATTGAATTGGTAGCTATATATGATGAAATCAAGTTCTGAATAACGCGCTCAACTTTGCAGTCGGTGACGTCGCTAGTGTAGAAAAATCATTCGATTTAAAAATGATTCGTTTTTTCGTATGTTCCACCTTTGGTCACTGAAAAGTGTAACAAGCTGTACTTGAGCAGATATTGAAAAAGGTGTGACTAATATTTATTTATTATTTTTATTTTATTTATTTTTATATTGGTTAAAGAATTCCGATTTTACTGACAGTGATTCATATGATCCGTGAATCACATTTGTGATAATTTCGCATAATAGAAACCTGAAAAACTCGCATTATTTTTTAGGTAAAGTGACGTTATTTGCTGGTGAAGCTAGTATTATATTTTAGGAAAATGGGGTTGCTTTTCAGCAAAAATGGCGGAATTTTGCAATAAAAGTGGTTCCTGTTCCCTCTTTGGTGTTTTGCAACCAAAGTGGTGAACATTTTTTTGTTTAAAAATAAATGAATTTAGTATTTTTTTATTCCTTTTGAAAATCCCAAAAAGAATGACACTACTCGAGCTTGTCTAAACCATGGGCTAAGAAATATTTAGAATATAGTACATTACTTTTATTTATTTACCAGAATATCACGTGAAGAATTGTAAATTTCACGATATTTACGTTTACGTTAAAATGACAAATCGCGTTATCGCAAACGTGAAATATTCAGGTCTACGCATAAGAAAAGCTGTTAAAATGTCACATAAGTAACCAGAGATGAATAACCAGGCTCTTTCCAATCTTCCTCCTATCTTTCATTAATTTCCTTCCATCTCAAAACAGAGGTGTCTTAGGCTCCTACGTGTTTCGGGCAGATGAACTAATTTGAAACAAATATTCACAAAACGATTACAGGGTTAGTTTAATAAATGAAACAATCAACAGAAGGTTATTATTGTACCAAGCGATTACCCAGTTGAGGTTATATCGAACAGTAAATAACCTTAACTTATATTTGATTAGATTTATTAGTTCTTCAAAGACGCCCGTAGAAGAATTGAATCGTTTTGTATTATTTATTAGGCGATGAAATAACGAAACAGATATGTACTCGTATACAGTAAAACGTGTACCTTGGAATGCGCAAGGTTTTCGAGTAAAATATGATTAGAATGGAACGAGATCGAATGATGACATCAAAAGTAAACGGCGTAATCAAATAATCTGTCACGATCAAATAATAATTGCTCCTATTCAATTCAAATTATTGTCTTAAGACATTTTAATAATAGGGTAATCACCCCAAGAAATAATCTTTAGGTTACCAAATTTCTTTGTATTCCACCAATTTTCCATTGCCAAACAAGAGCCTCCATTTTTCCAATCGAGAACTTTATCATTATTTTGTCGACAGAGTGGAATTTAGAAAGTCAAAATAATATGCTGTAATTTAATTATTGGAAAAATACTCATAGCATTGTTTGAATTCCACAAGGTTTTTTATAAGGTATTAAGTAAATGAAACACGTTTATAAACTACGAATATATTTTATTTTCACCAACCGGGTTCGCTTAACTCAAGCTTCATCAGGGTAAATATAATAACTAAATTCTAATACCTGATGAAGCTTGAGTTAAGCGAAACCGGTTGGTGAAAATAAAATATATTCGTGGTTTATAACAACGTGTTTCATTTACTTAATACAATGTCAAACCACAAAGTGATTGATTCTTATGAAAATATTTTTTATAAGGCGTAAAACAATATTTAATGCAACGTAAACCATTAAAAACTTATGATTTTAAAGCATGAAACCTGTTTGAACAAAAAAGTTATTTTTATCACTAAAAAGTCGATAACTGTGAGCAAACAACTTTTTCAGATTGATCGCAACTTCATATCCATTGTGGAATTTTGAAATGTAGTTTTGAAATATCCACGATATTATCAAAAGTAAGACAAAACACAATTATTAAATATTATATGCGTTGCCGAAAACCATAAAAATTACACAAATTAAAAAATCAAAATACATTGGAAGAACCGAACTAAGTTACGCGAGATAAAATTCTATATTATGCAAGTTATAATAAGTCGGTAATTTGGAAACTGAAATGTACAAATAACTAAAGAAAATAACAAGCAACTACTTATCACAACTATTTACAGTATTAGAAGATACCGAAATGCGGTAGTTCAATGTTAAATTGTTTCAGAATTCATTTTTAACGAGCAAACCATTCCAATTTTTTTAAAATGAAAATAAGAGGTATTGCGTAACAACAAGAACAGAATTTTTATTAAAAAAAGTGTTCATAGATGAATAGTTCGCGGTGAGTTAATTAAGGCGTTTATTATGTTTTGAGATAATAAAAGTACAGTACTAGCGTTTCGCACTTTGTTTTTATTGTTTTGTTTTAAAATGTTATGATTTTGACATCACGAGGAAACTTGCGGAAGGCCGCTTTCAATATAAAGTAAACATTTTGAAATGTACTCGTATTATAGTAAAAAAACTCAAATATTACATTCCGTTATTTTTAAAACGTTTTGATATTGGGTTTTTTAATCGGCAGTGATGCTGAAGTAATGACATTATTGCAAAACTTGCAATTTATAAAAGTGCACCACCTTCCCCTAGAAAACGGAAAAGGAAAGAAACAAAAAAAATCATTAAATGTTTTGAATTCTATCCTTCGTACATGTTCCGTCAATCATGATTTTATCAACGTACATATTGATTAGGTAACACTAATTACTCATTTGCTCATAAGCTCAGTTTAAGTATGCTTACTGGATGAACATTCCCTTACAAGATTTAATTGCTGTATTCATAACTTCTATATTATTACGATTTAAGTGTATCCTTTCTAGAGATTGCAATTCGATTTATTCGGATATTAGGACTTTAATCCGTGAAAAAAATACGGCAATATTAGAACTTAAAAATATTAATAAAATAAGTTATTTGCAAATCAATGTCATATGAAATGAACGCGTCCAATAGGCTAATAAGCACGCAATAGAGATGTAAACATTTCTAAGATATGGATAAGTACATTTTTAATAATAATGTTGTTCCAAATAACCAAATGATTACATTATAAACAGGTACCTACAAGATTTACTACAAAGAAGTGTGTAGGATTTTTAGCCAGAAAAATATTAAACATAAGGAAGAAAATATAATGTTAAATGTAAGAAAAAGAAGGAATGTAAATAATGAATAGAATAAAATATTGTTTTATCTGAAACTATATGAATAGAATGATAATAATAATAGAATTCTAATCAGAGTGATTGATTAGTCGCACTTTTTTGAAAATTCAATGAGGCACACTCTTAACGTGTTCTCTAATATATCAGAAGAAAGGTTTTTTTTTAATTTTATTATTATGCGTCAGAGAAATTTTAAATTTTTGAAGAAATTTTACTTTTTCACAAATCCGAATTTTGTGTTTCAACAAATTTGAAAATCCAGATTTTCAGAAACGGCCACGATTTTACAATCTCTTTTTCATACACGATCTTAATAATATGGCAGTTGATAATCTTTTTTTGTAACTCGCTTTTAGAAGTAGACAACTAGCTACAAATTATAGAAAGATAATACTGATCATTATGTATTATGATGAAATTGCATCGACAGATTCATCTTTCCTCAATGGCCACATACCACTGTAACTTATTTACAATATAGGTAGGTATGTGAGGAAGATTTGCATATATGGTTAACGTCTAATCATTAAAATTGCAACAACTAATTGAATGAACTAATGATAAACAATATATATAAATAGTTTTATAAAATGAAAGTCATGGAACATAAGCGTTGTAATATGATATTAAGTATTTGTACCTACCTTATTACGCACTCTAACGCGTGAAGCGTTCTATTGGGTAACTCGGTAAGTGGAAACATGTTATATTTTATGATATTTTCAAATCCAATGGCTTAATCTCATCTTCAGTCCTTTTAAAAGGCCATCAATTGTCCTCCAAAAATGAATCTTTTGAAGTATATGAACTCGCTGGATAATGGTTACGTATTTTTGGTTGATTCATTTCTTAAATAAAAATTCAAACCAACCTTTATTCGTTTGTCTTCACTTCACTTTGATATTTTGTATGAGCTCTGGAACCATTATTAGACCATTGAAAGTTTTGTCACGTACATTGAATAAAAGTAATATTTCACATTGTTACTTTATCTGGTACACGATATGATTGCAAAGTATTTACTGATATTAATTGAAAGTCCGTTATAATAAAGAAAAAAATGAGAGTGAATGTAAGAAAGTTAGAAAACCTCAAATAGGTATAGGGTATAGTATACCTTATTTTTATCGCCTCCGTGGTTGGGTGGTTACGATCCTCGGCTACGAATCCGCGGGTTAAAGGTCGCGAGCTGAAATCCCGGCATGCGCAAGTAAATTTTATTTGATTAATTTGTGTTATTTCACAATTTATTCATTTAAAAATAACATATGGTATATTTGCGGCACTTTCCAGAGTCGTAGATACTTTCAGTATCGCCCCAGTGAAAGACCACAATTCAGAATCGAAATGTTGCTTGAAATGCCTTTAGCCATGTTTGGTAACCAGATCTGTATAGCTAGGTACATCCCCACTTTCCCCTTCCTCATCTCCTTCCCCTCCCCCCTATTTTCAGTCCCACAACATACCCCAATTGGGGATGCCATAGTCTCACTGGCTCCAGACGGTTGGGAGCAGCTGGGACTCTTGTGCGGTATCACATAAAAAATTAATCTTAAAAAAAGTTATTTATATATATGAATAATGTGCCCAGTTGAATAAATTATTTTCAAATTTATATTACACTAGATGAAGTACCCGCGTTGCCTGGGGTTATTAATACTTAGGAGTAAAGTCTTATAATCTTTAACCCTACCCCTACTCGCACTCTCTGCCCCTACCCAGTAATTTTCCTCTTATTTTGAATATTTAGTGTGCAAAATTTCATCTAGAAGTTCCAAAATTTGGCTTTAAGGCTGGGAATGTGGGAGGGGGGTGGTTTTTAGAAATATCATGTAGACAGTAATCTTCTTTTTGTTTTGTAGGTCAAATGTTCAATATTTTATCAAGCTAGGAATAAAACTGTAGATTTGTATACAAAACAAATACAAACCGTCCGCCCGGGACATCTTTCTTTGACTGACCAAACTCTTCCAATTCATAAGAATTTTTTTTGTCAAAATCCAACTCATAACAAAAAAACTTAATTCGTTCTGCCTTTCATTATTCCAAAATGTAAATAATGTTCATCGGTAGGTGGGTGCGAATCAGGCTTTATGCTCCATACAATTTGAAAATGAATAAATTATGTTTTCATATCCGATCAAATGGCACAGTATGTTTTTTCGATTCGATTACTTGAATTCGAAAATATTTAGTGCAAGAAACACTATTTATAGCATACAAATTAATTAACATTATGAGAAAATATATTACATATATTAATTTAATAATTATGCAATGAAGTAGTATAATAAATTATATAATAAAGAATATGCTTTTATGTTTACTTACGAATACAAAAAACCTACCCGAGGCCTTTGACTGATATGACATGCAATATGTGCATTAAGCGCCCTAATCATACGAACGTACGATACGGCCGCTATATTATCGCCCGAACGCAACAAGTCGTATCCGGTAAGTTCAGGTACAAAAAAACTATACCTTTTTTTATATGAATACCGCACAAGAGTCCCAACTGCTCCCAACCGTCTGGAGCCAGTGAGACTATGGCATTCCCAATTGGGGGATTGCTGTAAGGCTGAAGGTATTGGGGAGGGGAAGGAGAAGGGGAAGGGAAAGAGGGAGGTGGGGAAATACCTGGTTATTCAGATCTGGTCACCAAACACGGCTAAAAGCCATTTCAAGCAACGTTTCAATTCTGAATGGTGGTCTTTCACCAGGGCGATACTGAGAGTATTCTTCCACTCTGGAACGTGCGCCAATATGGTACATATAATTTTCAAATTAATTAATTGTGATAACGCAAATTAATTAAATAAAATTTACTTCCGTCGCCGGGATTTGAACCCGCGACCTTCGGATTCGTAGTCAAGAGCCTTACCCCTCGACCATGGAGGCCGTCATAATTTTTTTACATGAATACCGCACAAGAGTCCCAACTGCTCCCAACCGTCTGGAGCCAGTGAGACTATGGCATTCCCAATTGGGGAATGTTGTGAGGCTGGAGGTATTGGGGAGGGGAAGGAGAAGGGGAAGGGAAAGAGGGAGGTGGGGAAATACCTGGCTATTCAGATCTGGTCACCAAACACGGATAAAAGCCATTTCAAGCAACGTTTCAATTCTGAATTGTGGTCTTTCATCAGGGCGGTACAGAGAGTATCTTCCACTCTGGAACGTGCGCAAATATACTGTATATTATTTTTAAATGAATTAACTGTGAAACAGTACAAATTAATTAAATAAAATTTACTTGCGCACGCCGGAATTTTAACCCGCGACCTTCGGATTCGCAGTCGAGAGCCTTACCCCTCGACCATGGAGGCCGTCGAATGAGCCGTTCTCTACTTATTTACAGTAGGTATAGGAAACTGACACCTAGCCCATTGCCAGTACATATTTTAAAATGTCCGTAAACAGATCTATGTACTATGGACCTAATGCTAAATGGGCAACCTGTTATTTAGGTTGTCCAAACGGATATAAATATTGTGAGTATTTAAATGTATCGAGGTATTTAAATAAGGATCCAACCATCAAATAAACGTCTAAATCAGTGATGCGCAACCTTTTCAGCGGGAGGGACTTTCCATTTTCAAATAGTTCGTGGGCCGCATGAAGTAGAGTACCTACTGACATGGTTAACTTTGCAGTCGGTGGCGTCGCTAGTGTAGATTTTTAATCATCAACCCCATCTGTCTGGATCCAGTAGGTATATGTCTATTACAAACCAAAAATATCGCATTTCATAATAACTTACTGCAAAATTGTTGGATGCTATATCAAAATTAATAAAAAAAAATGTTATTCATAAGTCAGGGTTATCAAATAAAATTTGGTGGAGTAAGGCTTTTGTATTTTGAAAAGCGGTAACCATTTTAAAAAGCAACCAAAAACGCACTAAAAAGCACCGCAGGTCAAAAATTTCGATCTCCAAGGTCACACCAATAAATTCTGTCGATTTTCATTAATTTCTGTATGCTTGTAATTTTGGGCGGGTGATTCAAAATATTGGAGACAGATAAGTTTATTGCGATACCCTTCTTTGTAAAATTGAACGTAAACCGTTATGTATTTTGATCATAGCACCCGGAAATCCGAACGTTTGCCATTAACTAAGTAATATCAAAACTCACATCCGTTACTTCTATGTCTTCAGAGACAACACTTGGTCGTGTACTCCGATAAAACGGAATTTCAATCATATCAAACCTTAAAAATATATCAATTATTAGTATTATTACTATGGGGAGCATAAATAACGCGATATTTTTCTAGGCCCAAAAACAAACAATGCTCTTGATTTGAACTCGCGGGTCGCGGATTGTGCATCACTGGTCTAAATCTTCTATATCCGGAACACAACGAACTGGTTTCGTGGCTTTATACGTTTTCTCGAAAACATTGAAAGTTATTTACCAATCCAAAGCTTTCTATTTAGATATAATATATGACAATCTTTTGGAGATATCTTTAAAAAAATCATCGTTAAATTCCCATTCAAATCAAATGCATCCTGATATCATCTGCCCACATTCAGTGTTTATAAATATTTACTTACAGCTTGACAATGATAACTTTGCAGTCTGTATTTGGGATAGCGATGGGTCATGACTCATTTTATTAAGATCGTGAGTCACGGTACCACCTCAACATTTTCGTACGACTCAAAATTACGACTCAATTGAACGACGGCTCATTTAAGAGCTCGCACATATTAAAAGTTGACTCCCAGTTCATGAGCTCATACCCCCTTTCATACGACTCCCAGCTCCTACGGCTCCCAGCTCCCAGCGTATAGGTAGGTATAACACGTCCAGATGCCAGACTGTCAGGCGCTGTTCACACATTGTACAGTGCCTACACGTGTAAATGTGGCAATTAGTCTTATCTCTACACACGAATGTGAACCCCTGAAAACAACTGCTTTAAAATGCGTTATGGTGCCAAATATTAATTGCAAGTCCCACGGTCGTGGGCATAATTTAGCCTTGTAGAAATTAGACACGTATACGTTGATTTTATATAAACAAATTAGAACAAAATACCTTATTTAAAGATGCGTGATCATAGAAATGGGTAAGAATATTATCGAACATATGAGATATGTAGATAAATAAACAATCTTTCTTAAGTGGCTCCAAGGTTTGCCAAAAAGAGTCACAGTTCAATTGAGCAGTGATACGGTTTATCGGGAGTCGTACGCTCACGGCTCATCAAAATGAGCCGGCACAAACGAACGGTTCGCGGGATGATAGTGCTAAATAAATCAATTATTTACAATGAGAATTTTTAAAAATTATATCTTTAAAGAATCACAGCATAACAACGAATATGAAAATTTATTAAAATATGTTACTAATCAATAAAAAAATGTAAATATTTTCAGCAAAATTGACAACACAAGATAAACTATCGGCAGCTCTTCCTAATACTGGAATTTTCTAAACATTTTGTAAGTTTTCAAAGTCCATAATGCTTTGTGGGTTTTACCATTTTTATAGCTTTAAAACATTAAAACAACCAACTTAGAAAGCAACCCATTTGAAGATATTTCTACACCCGAATTACGAACAAACTTTGGCTGTTCTTCTGGCCACCTATAACGATATCATTGTCAAGGTGTACCATTATGACTCTTCTCAAATGTGAATTTTTAAAATAACTTTCATATCGCACAAGTACCGAAGTAACATAAATTGTTTAAAACAGTTGTCCGTCAATTAACGGAAAAAATTACAAACGCGGTAATCTGGAGAATGTCATAATTCATAATGCTTTTAGAAACTTTAACTCCAATGCTTTTTATGAACGTAAACACCTCAGAAATGCTTTACAAGAAGATAATTGAAAGAAAGCGATAACTTTGTTTGTTAAAAACACGTATTTTCGGGGAGGTACTTGAAATTTTTGTAGACGATTGCGTGATTTATATACTTTGTATTATGATTCCACACACAACATATTCACAATCAAGTCATGTTTAATGTGTGTGTGCACTTGACGTTTTCACACACACCTTGTTTGTGTGTAGAACATTACCTACATTAACAAAACCTCTCATGTCATCTCACGGAAAAATTCTTGAATTAGGTATGTAAGAATATCATTGAATTGATGATACAGGATGTTGAAAAAATAATTGCAGGTATGTTCAATTACGATCACATCTCATCACGTTCTTGGGATAATGTTGTCTTTAGAAATATTTGAAGTGTTAAATGATCCGCGATTGTTCCGGCATCCTGCTTGCCTCAGAATATAAATAATAATAATCGTAGGTATTTAATTTGATTCGGTTTTCATTTTCATGCGGTGTGTAATTATATCAATGGACAAGGTAATCCTTGAAGAGGTCATGTCGCGTGCATTGAACATCTCTACAGTAGGGGACAGAGGGGTATTGGCGAACTGCGGGTAACTCCGAACGATCGAGTTTTAGAAGGTTCTGACACCTCCACATCCATACCAACTGGGACATGCAAAAGCCGCTTCGCTCGTCGACACCGAGCTGCATTTCGTAAATGGAAGTTAAAAACCGTCGTGGAAGGAAAAAACCTTTATTTATTTTCATTCAAAATGATGTAATATTTGCAACGTTCTTAAATGGCGGTATTTCTGCTCTTATTATAGCATACTATCTAATAAAACTGTGTTCTTCTGAAGCGACCTGTCAGGTAAGTATGTTTTTCTGTATCTGTTTGTACATAATTAGATAAAGAATAGGAAGTAATATTTGTACAGCGCCATTGAGGTGATTTTTCACAAAAATGGCGCTATACAAATCATCCAATTATTATTATTATACAATATAATTAGACATCGGATTATATTCACTTTCGTATTTTTGCTGATGAGGTCGACCCCGGTAGTCGTTATATTGCTAATTATATTATTGTACAATTAGCTGTAAATTTGAGATAATTATCTAATAATTAAATTGCCAATATAATGGTCACAAGCGTCGTAATATCGTCCGAAAAAATACTAAAATGCATATAATCCGATGTTTAATACACAACTAATTCTTACCCACATAACATGCAAACAGTGTGAAACGAAGTTTGTGGTGTGGAGTTATTGTGATTTTTTCAGATAATGTTAATTGATGTTCGCCATTACCCCGTCTACTTCGGGTAATTCCGAACGGCGAGCATATTGTTTTTAATTCAATTTTGTATATTGTTTTATTAAAATGTACTGTTTTATCTCAAAATGAAGATTTAAAAATTTGGTTTACATAAAAAAAAAGTTTTTATTTATACGATGTTCTTCAGTTTTTGATCGCCATTACCTTATTTTACCCCAAGTACTTTATGAGATCTTTTGTGAGTACCTAGTACTTACCACTGACTAGGTATAACCATTCAATGTAAAACATGTTATAGTAGGTTTACGTGAAAACTAAAATTATCTGCGTACCAGTCAGGGTGAAGTAAGCAATTATTTTCAGATTACTGTTTTCGGAAACTAAAATCGCCTGAATGTATTTACGAAACAATTCCGCTTTTTATAAATTGTTGAAAAGATATTTGATAGGGAACAACCACAAAGTATTAGCTGCAAACAATAGAATCCATAATAAAAAAACAATTATAAAACATATTTCGGTCATTCGTGAGTTCCTGTAGAAACTGCCAGCAAAAGCTGTTTGATGACTACGTCAAACTATGGCATTATAGTCTCCAATAAATATTGTCATATGAGGGGGGGAAAAAAACCCTTAGTACGTAAAAGGTATATTAAGATATAAGATATGGTATATGAGAAGGTATATGAGATGGTATAGGAAGACGGACGAGACAACCTGTTATATGCTTATATACCATAAGTCATGCAGTCTCTTTCATACTCAATTGTTACTTTCATACTCTTGGACATACGTCACCATATATTTTATTTATTTAATATAACTACGTATAGATTTAAAAATACAGATATATCTTAAAAGCTAATAAAACTACACAACTCAACAGAGAAATGATTCTCTAGTTTGAATTGGAGATTATCGCTAATTATTGCAACGTAGGCATAGAAATAAATGTATACATGTATAGATACAATTTGAAGAAAGGTTTATTCACATGTACCAGCACCGCGCAGAGCAGAACAGTGCAGTACAATAACAGCCCAGACACGAGTATTCATATTACACCGTGCAGCACAGCACAGACGCGAGTACGGCTGTCAACTGAACTGTCAACCGATCGTTAGCGTGCGCCACAATATGTTTGAGGATTTTATAATTCTATTTTCATATTCATTATTATTTTATAACCTAAATTCCCTGACAAATTCAATCAATTTATCGTTATCCATCTTCTAGGTTTTAGCAATACCTGCGTCTAATGACGCCAACTGACTAATATGGCAATGCTAACTGTATGTGTTCATAGTAACTGCGCAGGCGCAGACGTCACAAGCTGCCAGCACCTCAAAATATTCCAGCCGACAATCTCGATCGGTGCTGGCCCGTGCGGATACTTTACGGTTACACACGCTGTAAAAGGAATGTGTCCATAGATAATGTAGGCAACTAATGTTGTCGTGTCTGTACTATACTGTTCTGCACTGTGCGGTGCTGGCAGATGTGAATAGACCTTAAATAGTATTATAATATTGTGTTATAAATGTATATTTTTGTTGTTTGTGTAGTTATCTTCCGGAAAAATAATGTTACACGTTTTATAGTAGTTACCTACTATAATAGGTACCACTATGACGGAATCTCCGATGACGATATATCAAGCAAAGCAATGGGCACTGGGTGTGAATGTTTACTACTTGATTTTGGGGTCACGGTTCCGGTTCTCAAATTGACATTGACTTTGGATTTCGGTCTGGGTGTGGTAAATACAAATCTGTGATAAATTGCGTATTTTACTTACTTCAGATGGTTATCGAAAATAATCAAATAAAAAATAATAAGGGTCTCACTTATTTGCACAACACAACCCTGTGATCTAGTTATGGGCTAGTTGTTTGACTGACCGTCACATTTTTGACATAACCATAGATAATAGAAACGAAGAGAAATATGGCATGGAAGCATGCCTACTGTAGTCAAGCTACGACTAAACTGCCCTGACTATCAAAGCGGCGGAGTTAATTAAAGTTACGCGCTTGGTGTGTAGGTAGAAACAAAGACGGGGGGCCCCGTCCGTAGATGTGATTTGCAGTATGGATTAATGATGTTGGAGACACTTTTCGGGAGCTTATGGTCAGTTGTTTGGCCACATTTGACATTGTCACAAATCGACGGTTATCTGCTCCATCTGTGCTACTTTTTTTAACAAAATTTTATTTCTACTCCATATATTTTTCCCAGACATATTACGACAGTGCGATTTCTGTTATTCTAAACTTTTCTATGATTCAATCATTGAAGAAATTAATATTAACCTAAATGAAAGATGAAACCGGACAAAAGGACAGTCCCAGATGCGACTGAAATCTTTTTAGTTTCTGTCCTTTTGTCCGGTTTCATCTTTCATTTAGGTTAATATTAATTTCTTCAATGATTAAATATTGCAATGAGGTTTTTAAATCTCAATAAAAATAATTAATAAAAATTTCTATGATTTCTTCTTATGGTTCATTTTTCTTATGGTATGCTAAGCTTTTCAGCCTTTATGGACTGTACGCCAAAATATATACCTACAGTATATGATAAAGTGTGGGGGTGTCCATCGAAATTATGGAGGAAAAGAACAGGATACTCAAAATATATCATTCCTCTCTTTTTTGATAAAAAAATTCCGTTTCCTAAAGTAGTGATTCCTAAGAAATGACAAAAATATCGGCTATTTTTAATTATCATGGCTAAAACCTAGGGACCATTGGTTCAGGCGATCGTGGAGCTCCCCCAATAAATTCACACATCTCCTAGAATTTCAAGGCTTTGTCATACGGAGCGATTTTGTCGCTGCTACTTTGTCGAGGCAATACATATATATAAATATAGGACGAAGCTATAGCTAATACACTAATCACTTCCATTATTCTAATGTAATATTTTTAAATTAATAATAAATAATATAATTAAATTAATCATATGTAATATTTTTAAATTTAGATTTTATTTTCATTATATTCAGGTACCATCCTTAGCGGGTAAAAATAATTCCCACTGAATGAAAATACATTATACGATAAAAAAATTAATAATAAGTAAATAAAAATAAAATAAAAAATCGATGAAACCAATCACTTTGTGGCTAGATATTATAATGTAATGAAGAAAAAAATAGTTTATATGTTTTTGGGTTTTAAGGTTGAGTTAAACTGAAACCGGTCGACGATGTATAAAATATAATAAAGTGAATTAAAACAAAGAATTTTTTTATTTATTTTAATATAAAATAAAATATTCATCTTAACATAATTATCAGTTTTGGCTACCTAACCGTAAAAACAGACATTTTTTTATTATTTCCCGCCTCATGTTGTTTTACTATGAACTCAATAGATTTTAAACGTAGATGTTCAAACAAATCGACGTAGAAAATTAGATTTTTAGAACTGTCGCTGAAGTTGGTGTTTTTTTTGATGATCGACTTATTTTAACATTGAAAAAACAAATTACAATATTGTACCAATGGAATTTTTTTGACCGTGAGCTTTGTGGCATAGCATCAGAGGAACGGCTGCGCTGCCTGTTTCATGCATAAATTAATTTTGAATTTGAGGGCAAAATATCCATCCAAACTGAATGATATATTTTTAAATTAAAGGTGAAGTAAATATCAGCCGTTCCTCTTAAAAGCTTTTGGAATAAAATTGTTGTATGCATTTTGATCCGTTTTTTAGTAAAATAAATTATCGGTATCGTCCTGTTGATAGACCATCACTTGTTTTTAAACACCCTGTTGGCTTTTACATAATAGTACATCTTTTTTTGAGAAATTACTCTTTTAAGCATAAGAAATAAGAATAAAAAACTCAACATATAAGGCCTGTGAAGATGGACAGTGTGACTTATAAAGTCCTTCCAAGGATTACATTACGCGGGTAAACCGAGAAAATTATTCTACATATGGATATATATATTTTTTAAATTTAAGAACACTTCACAAACTAGATAAAAATAGACTATGTAAACGTTGTATTGCGGAATGTAAACCATTGTTGGAAAGAGATTTACATATCGATGGCTTATTTACATAAAATGACATTAAAAAGATCACAGATTCCTATAAAAAATTAACGTCCCTATATATCACTGACAAAAAGGTGTAATTACGAATTTTGAATACGAAAATAACGTGCTTTCACTAATAAACTAGACAATATTTCTGTTGTTTCTCCATTGCAACAGGAGCAGAGCACAAAATTCATAATGACATTGGATCACTAACTGTGTCTCCGTGTAGAAATAGACAATCGATATGTAAATTTTTATTTGTCTAGTCGTTCGTTTAGGTATGCGTAAATTGATTAAATGCAGGAGTTCAGAACAACTGAATTTAGAGTTTGAAATTTTTAATAAAAAGGTTGGGTCGTTTATTTTTCGTCTGTTTTCTAAAGTTGGAATATTTAAAATATCCAGTTATTTATATGCTTTAAAGGGATGTTATGTTTAAACTTTATAAAGTGTAGAATTTTTCTTTGAATATTGATTGAATTGACTTTATTTAGACCTTCACTATATAGATCTGAATACAGTGGTGCCTCGCATAACGAACGCCTCGCACAGCGAACGCTGCACACAACGAACTTCCTTTTCGTTCATTTCACGATTCATACAACGAACTTCGCTTCACACAACGAACTTCGCTTCACACAACGAACTTCGCTTCACACAACGAAGTCGCCCACTTCACACGATCACTGCCGATTTATTGTATCCTTCCGCGCAGGCAGTCGTTAGTCACTGAGCAGTACGCTTAACTTACGCACGTGTCGCAGCAATCGTTCATCATTACAACGAAGTCGCCCGATCTTCTACAATCACTGCCGATTAATTGCATCCTCCCGCGCAGGCAGTCGTTAGACTCGTTAGTCACTGCGTAGTACGCTTAACTTACGCACGTATCGCAGCAATCGTTCTTCGTTTGTGTGTTTTTTTCATTATGTTTTTAGATGTATCTAAATAAAAATAATAACAAAAAATTTATCTTTTTTTTATGTCATCTTACCATATTTTATGCTACAGAACGAATTATTTTTTTTAACATGTATTGTTATGGGAAAACGCGTTTCACATAACGAACTTTTCGCATAACGAACTTGCTCCTGGAACGAATTAAGTTCGTTGTGTGAGGCACCACTGTAATTGTGTGACCATTTCTAAGTTTTCATAGTCCCGTTCTCGTCAACCTACCTAATTTTAACAACTAACCAAAATTGTGAGTGAGACGGTCCCGTTGGGCTTCAAGTGGTGGAGTTCTAATAAAAAATATTGCCGGGACATAAGCTGGCTTTAAGAAAGATTGAAAAATAGTAGTGGTAGCCTATTAATACCCCATCAGGTTGAGATGGGTTAACACTTTGACGGCCTCCATGGTCGAGGGGTAAGGCTCTCGACTACGAATCCGAAGGTCGCGGGTTCAAATCCCGGCGTGCGCAAGTAAATTTTATTTAATTAATTTGTGTTGTTTCACAATTAATTAATTTAAAAATAATATATAGTATATTTGCGCACGTTCCAGAGTGGAAGATACTCTCAGTATCGCCCTGGTGAAAGACCACCATTCAGAATTGAAACGTTGCTTGAAATGGCTTTTAGCCGTGTTTGGTGACCAGATCTGAATAGCCAGGTATTTCCCCTTTTCCCCGCCTTCCTCTCCCCTTCTCCTTCCCCTCCCCAATACCTTCAGCCTCACAACATTCCCCAATTGGGAATGCCATAGTCTCACTGGCTCCAGACGGTTGGGAGCAGTTTGGGACTCTTGTGCGGTATTCATATAAAAAAAAAAAACTTCCGAAGCAACGTTTTAAGGCTGCTGTTAACATGAGCCATTAAAGGGAGTGCCGTGATTTGATTAATGCTTACCAATGACAGAGCTGATTTTCCATGCGTTCATTCATTTCACCTGCTTAGATTATTATACATTGGTATGTGACGAATCGCTAACGTTTCGTTTTCGCTTTCTTTTACATACGTGAATATGTTAGGAATGTCACGTACATAAATGATATGAAACCGAAATTAAAATCTGACAAAAATAAATGTGATTAAATCCAGCTTGATTTTTTTTCAAATAAAATGCAAAGTGTTTTGTAGTTTAAATTGGTTTAAGAACAACCTTTTCAATATTTAAAAAGTTTGATGAATCTAAGCCTGTGCCAATATGGACTATCGACCCCGATGTGAACATATTCTAATAATGGTATTGCAACATGCTGTCAATAATTGCCAATTATTTTGTCGATCATCAAAATAATAATTGCTACTGATGCTTGCTGCATTCTACGCAAGTACTTAATTAACAGTAGTAACATTATTAATGAAAGTAGGTAGCGTTGTTTTAACACTACAATTTTTCAATTAAACAACAAGCAAATTTTAAGACTTACCAATATTATCCCCAATTAATTCTCATATTATTGGCTGCTATCTTTTAGTATGATTGAAAAGTTCTTCCGAATATATTTTCAATCTAGATAATGTCTCGGATATTTCTGATTTGCACATATGGGAAATCTATTGACTTTTTTACAAGTCTAGAAAGAATATTCAATTTATTGGACCGGTCAGTGGCAGAGTTGGCATCGCGTCAGAATCCCATCCAGGCATCGTGAGATCAATTCTTCGGCAGGCTAAGTCCTCCATCACGACACAACCAAAATCTTCCGCTTACTGTGATGGTATAGTGTGAATGTGTTAACAGATAATGTAAACGACTAATTTGGCGTGTCTGCCACTTACGTGTCTGCACTGCACGGTGCTGGTAGATGTGAATCGAACTTAAACATAATTAACTTAACATTAATTCTGACAAATAATTAAAGAGATTTATAAATTTGACAAGGATAAAACAGATCGTCAGAAGAAGTGGTAAGTAAGGGATGCAGGGGGATTTCGTTGGATTTGTTGGAAACCTACAGAGTTTTTGTTGCTGTTACGAATTAAACAGCTTTTTCATGTACCGTTTTAAATATTTCAAGAGCATTCAGTTATTTTACCTTATCTAATCCCAGTATCATTTTTAAGTATCGTGCTAATTTCGGCAACCTTATTTTTAAAATTGTGAAGTATTATTAGTTGGCTTCTAAAATATGAATTCACATATGGATATTAAATATAGCTACTGTAATTTATGTGTGTTGTCACACTACAAGATGTGTGCTCCATCTATATAGATAATATAAAAATATCGTTAGTATCCACGTCAAAAGTTTATACACATGATTGAATGTATGATCTCAGCTATAATACAGGTGTACATATATGTATATATGTATTGTATTTTACAAACTCTGCCACGATTTCTCTTACCGATCATAAGCACGAACAAATGTAGGTACACTTTTATTTTCACGAATGATTTTCATGAGTAGTTTTTGACACTCGCATTTTTATGGTGCTGTAATTAATTATACTATCAATGTCACACGTTAATCGTATTGGATTAAACTAAATAAGAACGAGAATTTTGATTTATGATGCCACCGTGTGTACATGTCAAAATACAATGTTTTGAAAAAAAAAAAAAAAATTGCGTGTGACAGCTGTTTCGCCTTCCGAAGGTATTATAAAACTGTGGAGAAGCCACTCACAGACGATCTGTTTATATTATTTCTATGTAGGTACTTAAAGTTCTCTAAAGAAGCGAAGCTGGCAGTTCACAATGGAGTGCTGATACTAACCTTGATGTATGGTAGTGAGGCATGGAACTGGCAGAGGAAGGATGAAAGTAGACTGAATGGGGTAGAAATGAGATCTCTGAAAACTTTAAATAAAAATCGAGTTCCACAAATTAAATTCGTTATTAAAAATTAGTACGGGTTGTTTCAATGTTGCTATAAAGAGCGAGGAAAAATGACGATATTTCATTATTCAACGAAAAAATGTACAATTTTTATTGGAATAACTTATTGAAGTTTATAAATATCATTGCAATGTGTATTTTTTAAACATTGAAGATAATATTAACATATCTCAAACGAAATAAAAATGACGGAAAGCAATAAGGTAGCATTAGTTCGGTCCCGGATATAAAGAGATGTCCTGGGTTCGAGTCTCAGATGCGACTGTTTCATATTTCATTTGAGATTTGTTAATATTATTTTCAATGATCTAAAAAAAGGTACAATTTTGACTTGTCCTGGTAATGTAATGAATGCGACGACTTAACGAAGTGATATGTATATTTTTGTACACTAGAAAATTAAACGTATTTTTCAATCGGAGATAATAAATAATTATAGATTTTTTGCTGATATGTGTGAAGATGGCCTCTAATAACTTATAAAAGTCCATCTCAAGCATTTATACGCCGCTTGTAGACTGTAGGTACTGTATCTCTCGCTGGCGTTTCCTTGGCCCACATTCAAAACATCAGCTATATATTGAAGAAGGTAATCAAATGGCTGGAGAATCTCCGGCGGAATAGTGGATCATTATATTTATTAGTGAATGCATTTGGTTACTAGTTACTAGGTGAACCGGACCAGACTGGTAGACTATTACAAATGTGATGGGGCGATGGAACTTTACTCTGTCTCAGAGAAATAAAACTTGATTGAGCAATTAGTTTAATACTTTCATTGATTGTGAACCAATCAAAAATAAATCAACCAAGAATTAATTAAATAAAACAATCACTTTGTTTATAACCGCGAAATTTATTTAATTTTTATTAGACCGACCTGTTTCGTTCAACAGAAGCAATTTAAAAAAACGGTTTATTTGTATTTATTATTTATAAAAATATATTTTAATCTATTTTTATTATCATTTTGCTTAGGATCGATGTTAACCCTTCCTTTACGGTGCTAGAAATCTCTCAATCTCCGGTGCTGTACACTCAGTGTACAGAGTACACATTTAGATTTTTGTATTTTTTAATTTGCATAAAAATGATTAGTTAATACATATATATTTTTTATTTTATATGAATACCGTACAAGAGTCTCAACTGCTCCCAACCGTCTGGAGCCAGTGAGATTATGGGATCCCCAATTGGGTAATGTTGTGAGGCTGAAGGTATTGGGGAGGGGAAGGAGAAGGGGAAGGGGAAGGTGGGTAAAATACCTGGCTTTACAGATCTGGACACCAAACACGCCTAAAAACCATTTCAAGCAACGTTTTCAATTCTGAATGGTGGCCTTTCACCAGGAGTATCTTCCACTCTAAACTCCACTCTTACGTGTATTTTATTACTAGTACATATACCTAAATTTAAGTAAAATATTGAGTATAGTAGGCCTTCCACATGAGCGGGCGGCCCAATACTAAAAAAAAGCCATGGCATCGAAAGGTTCGACTATCCGGTTGTTCTTTCCTAAAGTCAAGCCTGCCAACTTTAGGAAAGGACGACCGATGGTCGAACCTTTCGACGCCATGGCTTTTTTAGTATTGGACCGCCCCCTGTTCGTCTGGAAGCCACTTAAGTGCTGAAAACAAGGAAAAACATCGGACATGAATAAAACGCGCAATACGTCTATAACTACTAACGACCGGGCATCGTGGCACAGCGAACGAAATTTCGCACTCGTGTATTTTGACAAATTTTTTTACGAATTTTAGAAGAAATATTTTTGTTGTTGTTGAGTTTGATAAATACTTATATATTGTAATTATTTAATCCAATACATAACTGTATTGGGGAGGAATATATAAAATTTAGTATATTTACAGAGTATATTTAAATAATTAGAGACATGTCAACATGATGTCAAGAGTTAAGACTCTCTTTCATTTGTACTGTCTTCTTTAAAACTTTTTATTTGCTTCTGCGAAGCATTCACGTATATTTTTAGGTACGTATTTCTTATTAAAATGTGAATACCGTAACTGCCCGGAACCGGTGGGACTATGGCACCCCTAAATATGGTATGTTGCAAGGCTGAAATAGTTGGGAGGGGAAGGAGAGGGGGGAGGGATAGGCGAAGATTGGGAAGTACCTAACTATTCAGATCTAGTCACCAACGTTTTTTGATAAAATTGAATTGGTAGCTATATATGATGAAATCAAGTTCTGAATAACGCGCTCAACTTTGCAGTCGGTGACGTCGCTAGTGTAGAAAAATCATTCGATTTAAAAATGATTCGTTTTTTCGTATGTTCCACCTTTGGTCACTGAAAAGTGTAACAAGCTGTACTTGAGCAGATATTGAAAAAGGTGTGACTAATATTTATTTATTATTTTTATTTTATTTATTTTTATATTGGTTAAAGAATTCCGATTTTACTGACAGTGATTCATATGATCCGTGAATCACATTTGTGATAATTTCGCATAATAGAAACCTGAAAAACTCGCATTATTTTTTAGGTAAAGTGACGTTATTTGCTGGTGAAGCTAGTATTATATTTTAGGAAAATGGGGTTGCTTTTCAGCAAAAATGGCGGAATTTTGCAATAAAAGTGGTTCCTGTTCCCTCTTTGGTGTTTTGCAACCAAAGTGGTGAACATTTTTTTGTTTAAAAATAAATGAATTTAGTATTTTTTTATTCCTTTTGAAAATCCCAAAAAGAATGACACTACTCGAGCTTGTCTAAACCATGGGCTAAGAAATATTTAGAATATAGTACATTACTTTTATTTATTTACCAGAATATCACGTGAAGAATTGTAAATTTCACGATATTTACGTTTACGTTAAAATGACAAATCGCGTTATCGCAAACGTGAAATATTCAGGTCTACGCATAAGAAAAGCTGTTAAAATGTCACATAAGTAACCAGAGATGAATAACCAGGCTCTTTCCAATCTTCCTCCTATCTTTCATTAATTTCCTTCCATCTCAAAACAGAGGTGTCTTAGGCTCCTACGTGTTTCGGGCAGATGAACTAATTTGAAACAAATATTCACAAAACGATTACAGGGTTAGTTTAATAAATGAAACAATCAACAGAAGGTTATTATTGTACCAAGCGATTACCCAGTTGAGGTTATATCGAACAGTAAATAACCTTAACTTATATTTGATTAGATTTATTAGTTCTTCAAAGACGCCCGTAGAAGAATTGAATCGTTTTGTATTATTTATTAGGCGATGATATAACGAAACAGATATGTACTCGTATACAGTAAAACGTGTACCTTGGAATGCGCAAGGTTTTCGAGTAAAATATGATTAGAATGGAACGAGATCGAATGATGACATCAAAAGTAAACGGCGTAATCAAATAATCTGTCACGATCAAATAATAATTGCTCCTATTCAATTCAAATTATTGTCTTAAGACATTTTAATAATAGGGTAATCACCCCAAGAAATAATCTTTAGGTTACCAAATTTCTTTGTATTCCACCAATTTTCCATTGCCAAACAAGAGCCTCCATTTTTCCAATCGAGAACTTTATCATTATTTTGTCGACAGAGTGGAATTTAGAAAGTCAAAATAATATGCTGTAATTTAATTATTGGAAAAATACTCATAGCATTGTTTGAATTCCACAAGGTTTTTTATAAGGTATTAAGTAAATGAAACACGTTTATAAACTACGAATATATTTTATTTTCACCAACCGGGTTCGCTTAACTCAAGCTTCATCAGGGTAAATATAATAACTAAATTCTAATACCTGATGAAGCTTGAGTTAAGCGAAACCGGTTGGTGAAAATAAAATATATTCGTGGTTTATAACAACGTGTTTCATTTACTTAATACAATGTCAAACCACAAAGTGATTGATTCTTATGAAAATATTTTTTATAAGGCGTAAAACAATATTTAATGCAACGTAAACCATTAAAAACTTATGATTTTAAAGCATGAAACCTGTTTGAACAAAAAAGTTATTTTTATCACTAAAAAGTCGATAACTGTGAGCAAACAACTTTTTCAGATTGATCGCAACTTCATATCCATTGTGGAATTTTGAAATGTAGTTTTGAAATATCCACGATATTATCAAAAGTAAGACAAAACACAATTATTAAATATTATATGCGTTGCCGAAAACCATAAAAATTACACAAATTAAAAAATCAAAATACATTGGAAGAACCGAACTAAGTTACGCGAGATAAAATTCTATATTATGCAAGTTATAATAAGTCGGTAATTTGGAAACTGAAATGTACAAATAACTAAAGAAAATAACAAGCAACTACTTATCACAACTATTTACAGTATTAGAAGATACCGAAATGCGGTAGTTCAATGTTAAATTGTTTCAGAATTCATTTTTAACGAGCAAACCATTCCAATTTTTTTAAAATGAAAATAAGAGGTATTGCGTAACAACAAGAACAGAATTTTTATTAAAAAAAGTGTTCATAGATGAATAGTTCGCGGTGAGTTAATTAAGGCGTTTATTATGTTTTGAGATAATAAAAGTACAGTACTAGCGTTTCGCACTTTGTTTTTATTGTTTTGTTTTAAAATGTTATGATTTTGACATCACGAGGAAACTTGCGGAAGGCCGCTTTCAATATAAAGTAAACATTTTGAAATGTACTCGTATTATAGTAAAAAAACTCAAATATTACATTCCGTTATTTTTAAAACGTTTTGATATTGGGTTTTTTAATCGGCAGTGATGCTGAAGTAATGACATTATTGCAAAACTTGCAATTTATAAAAGTGCACCACCTTCCCCTAGAAAACGGAAAAGGAAAGAAACAAAAAAAATCATTAAATGTTTTGAATTCTATCCTTCGTACATGTTCCGTCAATCATGATTTTATCAACGTACATATTGATTAGGTAACACTAATTACTCATTTGCTCATAAGCTCAGTTTAAGTATGCTTACTGGATGAACATTCCCTTACAAGATTTAATTGCTGTATTCATAACTTCTATATTATTACGATTTAAGTGTATCCTTTCTAGAGATTGCAATTCGATTTATTCGGATATTAGGACTTTAATCCGTGAAAAAAATACGGCAATATTAGAACTTAAAAATATTAATAAAATAAGTTATTTGCAAATCAATGTCATATGAAATGAACGCGTCCAATAGGCTAATAAGCACGCAATAGAGATGTAAACATTTCTAAGATATGGATAAGTACATTTTTAATAATAATGTTGTTCCAAATAACCAAATGATTACATTATAAACAGGTACCTACAAGATTTACTACAAAGAAGTGTGTAGGATTTTTAGCCAGAAAAATATTAAACATAAGGAAGAAAATATAATGTTAAATGTAAGAAAAAGAAGGAATGTAAATAATGAATAGAATAAAATATTGTTTTATCTGAAACTATATGAATAGAATGATAATAATAATAGAATTCTAATCAGAGTGATTGATTAGTCGCACTTTTTTGAAAATTCAATGAGGCACACTCTTAACGTGTTCTCTAATATATCAGAAGAAAGGTTTTTTTTTAATTTTATTATTATGCGTCAGAGAAATTTTAAATTTTTGAAGAAATTTTACTTTTTCACAAATCCGAATTTTGTGTTTCAACAAATTTGAAAATCCAGATTTTCAGAAACGGCCACGATTTTACAATCTCTTTTTCATACACGATCTTAATAATATGGCAGTTGATAATCTTTTTTTGTAACTCGCTTTTAGAAGTAGACAACTAGCTACAAATTATAGAAAGATAATACTGATCATTATGTATTATGATGAAATTGCATCGACAGATTCATCTTTCCTCAATGGCCACATACCACTGTAACTTATTTACAATATAGGTAGGTATGTGAGGAAGATTTGCATATATGGTTAACGTCTAATCATTAAAATTGCAACAACTAATTGAATGAACTAATGATAAACAATATATATAAATAGTTTTATAAAATGAAAGTCATGGAACATAAGCGTTGTAATATGATATTAAGTATTTGTACCTACCTTATTACGCACTCTAACGCGTGAAGCGTTCTATTGGGTAACTCGGTAAGTGGAAACATGTTATATTTTATGATATTTTCAAATCCAATGGCTTAATCTCATCTTCAGTCCTTTTAAAAGGCCATCAATTGTCCTCCAAAAATGAATCTTTTGAAGTATATGAACTCGCTGGATAATGGTTACGTATTTTTGGTTGATTCATTTCTTAAATAAAAATTCAAACCAACCTTTATTCGTTTGTCTTCACTTCACTTTGATATTTTGTATGAGCTCTGGAACCATTATTAGACCATTGAAAGTTTTGTCACGTACATTGAATAAAAGTAATATTTCACATTGTTACTTTATCTGGTACACGATATGATTGCAAAGTATTTACTGATATTAATTGAAAGTCCGTTATAATAAAGAAAAAAATGAGAGTGAATGTAAGAAAGTTAGAAAACCTCAAATAGGTATAGGGTATAGTATACCTTATTTTTATCGCCTCCGTGGTTGGGTGGTTACGATCCTCGGCTACGAATCCGCGGGTTAAAGGTCGCGAGCTGAAATCCCGGCATGCGCAAGTAAATTTTATTTGATTAATTTGTGTTATTTCACAATTTATTCATTTAAAAATAACATATGGTATATTTGCGGCACTTTCCAGAGTCGTAGATACTTTCAGTATCGCCCCAGTGAAAGACCACAATTCAGAATCGAAATGTTGCTTGAAATGCCTTTAGCCATGTTTGGTAACCAGATCTGTATAGCTAGGTACATCCCCACTTTCCCCTTCCTCATCTCCTTCCCCTCCCCCCTATTTTCAGTCCCACAACATACCCCAATTGGGGATGCCATAGTCTCACTGGCTCCAGACGGTTGGGAGCAGCTGGGACTCTTGTGCGGTATCACATAAAAAATTAATCTTAAAAAAAGTTATTTATATATATGAATAATGTGCCCAGTTGAATAAATTATTTTCAAATTTATATTACACTAGATGAAGTACCCGCGTTGCCTGGGGTTATTAATACTTAGGAGTAAAGTCTTATAATCTTTAACCCTACCCCTACTCGCACTCTCTGCCCCTACCCAGTAATTTTCCTCTTATTTTGAATATTTAGTGTGCAAAATTTCATCTAGAAGTTCCAAAATTTGGCTTTAAGGCTGGGAATGTGGGAGGGGGGTGGTTTTTAGAAATATCATGTAGACAGTAATCTTCTTTTTGTTTTGTAGGTCAAATGTTCAATATTTTATCAAGCTAGGAATAAAACTGTAGATTTGTATACAAAACAAATACAAACCGTCCGCCCGGGACATCTTTCTTTGACTGACCAAACTCTTCCAATTCATAAGAATTTTTTTTGTCAAAATCCAACTCATAACAAAAAAACTTAATTCGTTCTGCCTTTCATTATTCCAAAATGTAAATAATGTTCATCGGTAGGTGGGTGCGAATCAGGCTTTATGCTCCATACAATTTGAAAATGAATAAATTATGTTTTCATATCCGATCAAATGGCACAGTATGTTTTTTCGATTCGATTACTTGAATTCGAAAATATTTAGTGCAAGAAACACTATTTATAGCATACAAATTAATTAACATTATGAGAAAATATATTACATATATTAATTTAATAATTATGCAATGAAGTAGTATAATAAATTATATAATAAAGAATATGCTTTTATGTTTACTTACGAATACAAAAAACCTACCCGAGGCCTTTGACTGATATGACATGCAATATGTGCATTAAGCGCCCTAATCATACGAACGTACGATACGGCCGCTATATTATCGCCCGAACGCAACAAGTCGTATCCGGTAAGTTCAGGTACAAAAAAACTATACCTTTTTTTATATGAATACCGCACAAGAGTCCCAACTGCTCCCAACCGTCTGGAGCCAGTGAGACTATGGCATTCCCAATTGGGGGATTGCTGTAAGGCTGAAGGTATTGGGGAGGGGAAGGAGAAGGGGAAGGGAAAGAGGGAGGTGGGGAAATACCTGGTTATTCAGATCTGGTCACCAAACACGGCTAAAAGCCATTTCAAGCAACGTTTCAATTCTGAATGGTGGTCTTTCACCGGGGCGATACTGAGAGTATCTTCCACTCTGGAACGTGCGCAAATATACTATATATTATTTTTAAATTAATTAATTGTGATAACGCAAATTAATTAAATAAAATTTACTTCCGTCGCCGGGATTTGAACCCGCGACCTTCGGATTCGTAGTCAAGAGCCTTACCCCTCGACCATGGAGGCCGTCATACCTTTACATGAATACCGCACAAGAGTCCCAACTGCTCCCAACCATCTGGAACCAGTGAGACTATGGCATACCCGATTGGGGAATGTTGTGAGGCTGAGGTATTGGGGAAGGGAAGGAGAAGGGGAAGAGGAAAGTGGGGAAATACCTGGCTATTCAGATCTGGTCACCAAACACGGCTAAAAGCCATTTCAGCAACGTTTCAATTCTGAATGGTGGTCTTCACCAGGGCGATACTGAGAGTATCTTCCACTCTGGAACGTGCGCAAATATGTTATATATTATTTTTAAATTAATTAATTGTGAAACAACACAAATTAATTAAATAAAATTTACTTGCGCACGCCGGGATTTGAACCCGCGACCTTCGGATTCGTAGTCGAGAGCCTTTCCCCTCGACCATGGAGGCCGTCATGAAAACTGAAACCTATAAAACATTCATATACGTCAAGTTTGTTCCTGCGTCATCTCGTTTAGCATTTCGAGGTCAGCCGAAGCTAACGGATGTGTTCGGGTATTTTCGTCTCTCCCATACAAGTTACGTCACTAGTCAGTAGTACTCTATATACTCTACATAAAACCCGAAGTTTTTTTTACCTACTTTTTGAATAATAACCCAAAGGACGGGAGGTTAAAATTACTAGACCGTTTGTTATGTCAAATTAGCACTTTTTATGATGTAATTTGAATGCATTGTATTTCTACGAGCAAAAGGGGACATTGTATTTTAAGAATGACGTTTGTTTTGTTTGAAGATTACTTAATTAATTATTTATTAAAACACATCAGGTATGTACTAAGAATCTGCAATAAAATAACTAGTCCTTAATGGGTAATTGCCGTTCAAAATTTATTGAGTTGAGAATATCTAATAAAATTGGCAACACGATTTGAAAGGCTATTTAGTCAAACATTCAATACTGAAATTAGATCATTTTGAATCGTGTGAAAGTAATACTTAGTTCTGTTAGCTTTATGCTTCGGGCGTAAGAACTTTTAAACATTTTTCAATTATGAACCGTGATCTAATTTAAAGTTGACCATGGATTCCGGTATGAGATGAATCAGATTTTTCACACATCAGAGATATACGAAGAGATAAAGAATAAACTACCTTCACAGGTTAATTACATACATCGATGAATACATATCTGATGTTATTCATGTTACATTTCGTCGCCTGTGCATTATTTTATATTGTACAGTGAGAAGTGAGACGAATTTGATATATGAGGCCTTGGTGAACTCTTTTATTTTATGTGACAATACCTAGAAACATATTACATCCTTCTTCTTCATCAGCATCTTGGAAGCCAGTTTGGATGTCATTGCCCAGTGACGTGAATTGCTCTATGACCAAATTAACGGAGTTTTCTATTTGAACTGTCATTATTTTCCAAGACTTGTATCAAAATGTTTAATTTAAAAAAATAAAACAATAATCACTTTTATTTATACATGGCAGTATACAGTCGTATACTGCCCTTAAGAAGCTACGGTAGTAGCGAAACCCGGTCGGCAAAAGTATAAATAAAATTATTGTTTTATTTTTAAATTATAATGTGACATCACATTATAATTAGTTAAAGCTTCATATGAAAATCAAAATATTGAATTTATATGACAATATATTTAGTCCAAATTAGAATCGAACTCGAATCCCTCCATATCCAACCTCGGCCGCTGGACCCCCAGCACCGACCCCCTCCGTCTCTGCCCAAATTTCATCTTATACCCTCCATTACCTTAGTGAGCGGGCCTAAATATAAGATTGCCATCAGCAAGTGTCGCTAGCACATAAAACACAGTTTATAATTTAAAAAATACATAAAATAAAAGCTCTACAGTAGCAATAGGTAGCCCGCTCACTGGGTAGAGAAGATAATCTCCACATTTATGCAACTCTAACCACAATTGACACAGGAAGAGGGAGAAATATTCCCTGGCACTGTACACAAAAATTTAACAATACGATATATATGACAACATATACGTACTTGAAACTATAGGGCGTATTAGGTAGTAGTAGGGAATGCAAAAAACATACAATCAATTGATAAAACGACAGAAAAAAAAATAGTTTAATAATGCATTTATAAAAAAAATATTTCTAGATAATATGTTATAATATTATATTCAGTCAAAGATTTGTTGCCAGCGGATATCGGAAAATTGGAAATCGGAAATTGGCGGCATCGCAACTTTTTTATTTCTTTCATATTAGTCCCAAACCTAGCGCCAGTGAAAAAAACTGATAATGTATAAAAAGAGTGGGGGGATAGGTCAGATAATATTATTGTAAGATTCTTATTAGAGTTCGATCCCAATGAAAACTAGGGTACCTACAAAGTAGCTCCCAACCTCCAAAAGGTTGGTAACCCTTGCCTAGTTCTACCTGTCTCTCTTTGCCGTACAATATATTGAGCATTTTCCTATAGCACTATGAAGATTGTGATAGCAAAATCTTTTATGTTAGTCCTTAACCTAGCGGCAGTGCTGGAAATAAAAAAAGACACATAATTTATGAATAGGGTGCGGGGGTTAACCGGATAGCATTATTGTAAGATTCTTATTAGAAGTCGATCCCAATAAATACTAGGATACAAAGTAGCTCCCGCCATCAAGAAGGTTGGATACCCTTGGCTAGTTTCATTTGTCTTCCTTTAACCATACCAGATATTGAGCATTTTCCTATAGCAGTATTAGTATAGATTGCGACAGTAATATCGACGACATTTTTACTTCCAATTCACCGCGGTGGGGTGGTCTGTCTCGCATATCTGACACTTTCCATGTTTCTTTATGTGATTGCAATTTTTGTCACAACATCTTTAGTGACAGTCCATATTTAGCGCTCGAAACGCATTTGAAACGTGAATAGGTACTGTTAATACGAATACACGTGTTGAGAAATATCCTTGTTATTGTGTATTGTTATATTATTTTGACAACAATGTCTTTTAAAATCTTAATCCTTGAAGTTTTATGTCCGTTACAAATTCTTTAATCATTCGAAATCATACCGGACTACAAAGGGTTACAAATTATAAATATTATTTACTGGTAGGTACCCTTTCTTTCAAATCATGCATTTTGAAACAATACGTAAGATCACCATTTAAGGATGAAAGTTAAGAACACAATTTAAAAATATTTTTGAGTAGCATAGCATTATAGTAGCCTATTTGTAATAATTGAAAATATAAAAAACTTTAACGTAAGTTAGAATGACCTACTTAACTATGAAGATTACCTTTTAGGCCAAGGTTACACTATAATAACCGATTCACCGATTGCTCCGCCGAAGCCACTCTTATGTAATGAGAGAAACAATATTCATTCTTAAATACTTGCAAAAAATGTTGCTTGACCATATTAATGCAATGCTCAGCTTTGTTTGAAATTTTGAATTACGTGGGATGCTGTGGATGTTTTTTTTTTCAGACATCAGTTCCGAATTTACCATACTTTACCAATTTACTGATTATCCGTTGTAAACGCTACAACTTTTTATCGTAAACGAAGCATGCAACAGAAAGAGAGCTCACAACGGACCGTTCAGCGCCTAGACCATAGCTGCAGATGGACGGTGTAACCAGGGAGCAAAATTGTTAAAAAAGGCACAAGAAAAAAATGCCTTTTTTTCTTGAAAACAATCACGAAAATTCATATGTACATTACTGCCATTTACAAAAATAAAGCATGCACTTTAGGCAGTCGTTATACTTGTAAATGCAATCAAATGACCATAGACAATAGATACAAGGAAGATGGGTAATGAATAAGTGTGAAACCACGTGCACAATTTGTGTCACCAACATCGTTCACCCATACTGCTCCGAATCGTAATAGGTTCGTACAGCGGCACCCCGCCTTGGTTTCTACCTACACATCAAACGCATTACTTTCATTGGATTCGCTGCTTTGATAGTCCGTTCTGGTCATAGCTTGGCGACAGTCGAGACGCTTTCACGTCAAATCTCCTCTTATTTCTATTATCTATAGTTCGAACCCTAATTCGCGTGTTCGTAAAGACAATAGTGGCAAATCGCAAAATGAAATTGTGGAAACGTGAACCATTTGCGCTTTTTTAACTATCGCTTTTCGATTAATTCCTAATTATTGTATGTCCTGTACTGCACCGAGTATTAATTAATTATAACCAGTTTGTAATTTGATCATCACAAAATAATAACAGTGCTTCAAGTTTTTAATCATTGCCTAAATTTGATTCAATTACTTAACATATTACGAATTCAAATTAATAAGTATGTTCACAACTTATTTAACATAAAAAAATAGTAGACAACCACATAAATATTTGTAGGTATGTACATGTATATTGTATAATTCGTGTATTGGTTCTATCAAATCCAACCGGAATAGAGATGGGTCATGACTCATTTTGTTAAGAGCGGGGGTCACAGTACCAGCTTAACATTTTCGTACGACTCAAATTTGAACGACGGCTCATTTGAAGAGCTCCCACATATTAAGAGCTGACTCCTATCTCATACCCCCTTTCATACGACTCCCAGCTCCTACGGCCCCCAGTTCCCAGCGTATAGGTAGGTACAACATGTCCAGATGCCAGACTGTCAGGCGCCGTTCATATATTGTACAGTGCCTACAAGTGTAAATGCGGTAATTATTCTTACCTCTACACACGAATGTGAACCCTTGAAAAAAACTGCTTTAAGATGCGTCTTGTCACCAAATATTAATTCCAGGTCCCCCGGTCATGAGCATAATTTAGCCTTGTGGAAATTAGACACGTATAAGTTGATTTTATGTAAACAAATTAGAACAAAAAAAACTTGTAATAATGAATTAAAAAAAAAATTGTAATCTAAAGGTTTTAATATTTTTCAGTTACATTAAATTTATTTTAATTATTATCGGTGTAATTAATTTAATAATTATCTTATCATTATCGGTGTAGTCACCGATTAATTATCATCCTGGATGGATGCTGAATGCTGACCAGTCACCAGGGTAAAGATCCTAAGCTCGTCGTACAGGAACGCATACGAGTATGTGTATTTGCGGAAAGCGACTACTAGATCGCAAGGACTAGTGGCCGTTCTTCCCAACCTTATTTAGCAACTGCTGAGCCGAAATTTTGCCTCAGCACTGTTCAAATGCACAAATTCGCCTTTCCCAACGAAATTCTCAGTCAAACTTACGATCATCTTAAGTTATCGATTTTTATCGATTAATGTTCTCCTCAGTAACAGACTAGTTATAAAAAGTGTCAACAGAGTGTCAAATGACAGCGTAAACGTCAAATGTCATAGATATATTCGTTTCGCGAAGTATTTTTTGTATCTATTGTGTATTGACAATTTTGAATATGGAGAGCGAAAATGAAGATATTTTTAATGTAAAACCAATAGCGGGTATGGACAGCGAATATGAAGACAGATATGAATTGAAATGAAAGAACGCACGAAAGACAAACGTCAAAAAAGTCTATTTCCGTTTTCGCGGCATTTTAGTAAAAGTCAAGATAACACTTTATTTTTAACATATACGTTTTTAAATATAAAATGTTGGTGTTTGTATTACAATATTTAAGACAAATAATATGTATTCATAATAATAGAAAATTAACTCGTCTATGTTAATTTAACATTGAAAGTTCTTACTTTGATGTCATTTTATTGACTATGAACGTGTGGGGATACAATTATATTTTCCATAGAAGTGGGCGAGTCCTTCATAGACAATTTAGGAAGTTCAAAGATAAAAAATCTTTGGAGACAGTCAAATAGAGCGAATACTTAACAAAACACTTGGCTGATCGGTGGCTCAGATTGATCATTCGAAAAGTTGGGGAAGACGGCTGTAGGTTGGTAAAATGGTTAAATCCGAGCAATGTAAAATTTACACACATCATTGCCAAATCATCATTAAAGAAACGGAGGTACAAAAAAAACGTTTTCCTATCGGTCTACGTTTTCTTCTTTTAACCGTTTGAATGCCAATCGGCGATATTCGTCGATTCGTGTATTTACGGAGATTGCCGATCGTCGATTTCCGTCGATTGCGTCAGTCGTGTTTTAAATCGCGCGTACGTCGGGTGTGCTGCTGCAGCGTTGGTAAATATTATCTTAACATTATCTTAACAGTTGTATGAATGTAATAAACCGTTTAAAATTCGGATTCACTTATTATTTTTTTTATTTTAGGTAATTTAAAAATTATAATGCTGATATTTCTCCAACAATTTCATTCCATAAATCCAAACTGCAGAAGCTTCCTGGAAAGAATTTACGTCGCTGTGTGGTCTGTAGTAATAAAGATGGTGATGGGCTGCGTAGATCAACGACAATTTGTGCGTATTGTAAGAAGGGTGTCCACACGGCGTGTGCTGGAAAGCACAATTGTTGATTTTTTTGGTTTTTCCTTTTTGTTTTTTTTTTTTTTATAAAATACTGTGTTCATTTATACAAGCGTTTTATTCCAAATACTTCAATATTTTTTAATAAAACACCGAAAAAATCATCAAAATCCATGGAAATTCAAAGAATTTAAGGGATTTAAAAAAGAAAAACATTTAAAAAAAAACAACACTTTTTTGGTGGCATTTTACAAGCAACTATATGATTTTTGGCATTCAAACGGTTAAAATACCTCCATGACTTAATAACGCAATGTGATGTTAAAATTTGTAACTTATTTTTATGGTCAATTAGCTGATATGTACCCGACCTTAATCGGGATTTAAATTTCTTTGTGTTTTTAATAAAATTATGAATTCTTTCTTGTCGTTAGGGTGCCATAATTGATTTGATATCGAAATCAATTCTTCGTGACGTCTATTACTACCTTTAAACAAAAAAATAATGAAACATTAATTTGAAAATTTTATTTCATTAAAAATATTTATTTTATCAAAATATCGAAATAATGAAGTTCTTAAGTAGGTACCTACTTGTATTTTCCATTTTGAAAATACTCTAGTCAAACAAACCTTCTTCTTTTTAACATGTAATCTGTGGCTAAGCTGAGCGGTATATCTATGTGCTAACCTCAATACAACATGGCATTTTTTTAGTGAAACCGGTCCAGTAATTTTCGAGAAAATCGGGGATAGACAGACAAAAATTCATTTTTATATGTAGAGATTTTGGAATAACTTATTGAAACCTATAAACCTCATTGTGATATATTTTTAATCATTGAAGATAATATTAACTCTCAAAATGAAACCTGAAACCGAAAAGACACAGAAAAGAAAAAGGTAACGGTAGCAGCTGGGACTCGAACCCAGGACCTCGTGGTCTATCCGGGACCTTGCGTTCTAATCCACTGAGCTACGGCTACCCCAATCCGTCTCACAAAGTTAATCGGTACCATACTGCGATTTCTAAGAACTGTTAATATCATCTTCAATTAATTCCCACATATTTTGGCTGCTACCTTTTTATCATCACCACAAGATTCTACCCGAATTTATTTGTAATCATTTTAGATATTGTCCATTTCAATTCAATTTTTATTTATATGGGACATCTGTTGACTTTTTCTAAGGCTACCGTCATCCGTCCCGTAATTTATTCAATTTAATTATTTTTATAAGTTCGTGTTTTCTGTCTCTTCTGATTATAAACATCTTTTAACAAAATATTACACAATTTCCACAACACATTACTCCACCTTCAACACTTTTTTTTAATATCTCCATTCACAAATTGAGTTTTTTTTAGCACGATGCAATTGACGTCATCCTGATATTGAATGGAGAATTCATCACCTAAACTGTATTTCCCTCCAATAATTCATCTGTCAAAATTACATCAGTTGCCTTTGTTGCAAACTCGTGAATAAAACAATGGAACACGTTCAAATATATCGTAAAATCTACAAAGCACGCACATATTATATTGTACCTACCCAAATTTAAACATAGAGCCGTACCTTCACCATAGCAAAAGATAAGACATTTTTAAAATTATTCAGTTACGATGGTACGGGTACGAAGACGTAATAAATAATTAGAATGTTTCTATTTACTGGTAATCTATAACAATCCTTCGAAGCAAGTGCAGTGACTCGCCATAAAGCTCAAACTATTTTCACTTTCACTAGATTCATCGCTAGATAGCTTCTCTCCCATGGGCTTATAATGAGAGTTCCCGATAACGGACCAAAATACACTCTCTTCTCTTCTCGTATCTCCAGTTTTGAATACCGGAGTATTGTATTTCATTTGGTTGCCTCTTCGCCTTTTTGCAGCTTTCCTTTCTTGTTTGCCAAACTTGTTTATTTTTTCAGCAAACAGTGACTTCACCGATACCGCATCCATTACAGACTCATTTTAAGCAACATTCTTCTGTGTGATTGGAATGATAATAAAATTTAATAATTATGTGTGGTACCACAACAGATTTAGTGAGAAGATCTGGGTGAATCGTGAGGCGATGGGATGATGGGTCTCGGGTGATTTTTGTATAACTTATTAGTGAATGCTTTATGGATACTTTATATTATACAGCACACCGATACTCTTTTGTTAATTTATTAATGAGAATGAGTCTCCTGATTTGAGCAGTCGAATCGTACATTTGACTTATTATTGACTATCGTATAAAAGAAGTCCCATCTACGTAAGCGTTGGTGTAAATTAACAAAAAAAGTTTTAAACCATTTTATTTTTAAATCACCACTAACCGGTTTCGCTTATCCTATGCTTCGTCAGGGTAAAATTACAAACTGTTTTTAATTTTTTCCTGACGAAGCTTGGGATAAGCGAAACCGGTTGGTGATGATTTAAAGTAAAAATTGTGGTTTATACCACAAACCACGAAGTAATTGCTTTCTATGAAAATAAAGTGTTTTCATTGTTTATGAATAAAAAAAAAGAGGTAAGATTGATTATTTATAAAATAAATTTGAATCATCCAAAATGGTAAAAAAAAAATAATGTTATAAATTCTTAGTAATCAAAATAGAAAAAAATATTAATCGAAAACAGACACTTGGTGACACAGTTGTCCGCATAGTAAAATGCCCGGGTTTATATCCTGGATACGCTACGATTTCGGGAATCTATGAACAATAATTATTAATCATTGAAGAAAATAATATTAACGTAACCTAAATGAAAGATGAAACCGGACAAAAGGACAGAAACTAAAAATATTTCAGTCGCATCTGGGAGTTTAGTTTCTGTCCTTTTGTCCGGTTTCATCTTTCATTTAGGTTATGTTAATATTATTTTCTTCATATGTTATGTTATGTTAATATTAAAAATATTTCAGTCGCATCTGGGAGTTTAGTTTCTGTCCTTTTGTCCGGTTTCATCTTTCATTTAGGTTATGTTAATATTATTTTCTTCAATGATTAAATATTACGATGAGGTTTTTAAATCTCAATAAAAATAATCAATAATTAAAAAAAATAATTATTAATATTTGCATCTTAAATAAACCAAATGTATTTTGATATTGATTTATTTTCCGTTGCTTCCCAACTCAAGATGATTAAAATTGTAAAGATGTTATGTATTTTAATTTTTTTTTTATTGAAATTTAATACATTTCATTTCAATTTATAACTACGTATTTACAATTATTTACATATTATAATCCGTGAGAAAGGCACGCGCCTAAGCGCCAAACGTTTGGCACACTAAGTGAAATTAGGTAAAGGTGAATTGTGCACATAGTGCGCGGAGTTTGATCCACTATCTTCTGGCAGAAGAACGGAATTAATCAGGCCAATTCGGTCGTGATGGCAATCTGTGAAATTTCGCAGCCCGAGTCAAGGTATCCAGCGATCGCTCTCAACTGGGCCGTCACGTATTCGATGTTAATAATTCATTTAACGGCGGTAGTTTATTTGCCTTCTGGTTTGTGTGTATTCAATGTATCTACATATTTATTTCCACTTTTTTTTTATTTGGCTGAGCTGTTATGCATTACTTGTATTGCAGTTAGTTAAAATGAGATCGTAACAAGTGGCAGTGACAGTGACAGCATCCGGGAAGTAACATAACATAATCAGTTTTAGTGACTGCAAAAGCGACAGTGACTGCGACAGTGACAGTGACAGTGACAGTCACAGTGATAGTGACAGTGACAGTGACAAGGACAGCGACAGTAACATTGATAGTGATATTGTTATTATATGAGAGTTTCGGTGACAGTACAGTAACGTTACAGTATGAGTAACACTCACTATTGCAGCGGAAGTGACGGTGACAGAATCAGTCCCAGTGACAGTGACAGCGTTAGTAACGTTGCAGTATCAGTGACAGCGACAATTACAGTGATAGTATCGGTCACAGTTAAGAGATAGTGACAGGGACTTTAACAGTGACAGTGACAGCGACAGTGACAGTGACAGTGACAGTGACAGTGACAGTGACAGTGACAGTAACATTGACAGTGACAGAGACAGTGACAGCGACAGCGACTGTGAAAAAAATAAAAAAAATGTAACATGTAAAAATGTTCAACATTTATTTTTATTTTTAATACTTATTAACCATTTTATAATATATTTTACGCGTGGCCGAAGACAACTCCCCCGACTTAAAGCCAGGAAAGCTTAGTCTCTCGGATTTTCTATGGGAAAGAGTGTAAGAAATCATTAAATTATATTATCGTTCTACTGTCCACAATATCATATTCAGCGGTTATTATTAATGCATTTCTAATGGCAATCTAAAACGAAAAATATTAAACGCTCTCAACTGATAATCAATTTCAAGCAACATGTGCATGTTTTTTTAAAAGACATATTTAAGATCGGAAAAAAGAGAGTAAACCCGAGAAAGTTAGCGGAAAATTGTATCAATGGTTCATTTATATTACCAAATTACATTTATCCAAAGATGTTTATAAATCTTCTGAAGAAAGCTTTTTTGTACTCAAATACTTTTATATTATATAATAAATAAGTCATGTAGAAGGTATGTTATCTTGTATCTTCACGGATTTTGTGGGTCCAATGACACTAAAACGGTTAAGGCACATATGAGACTGTGAAATCTGTTTAAAAAATCTTGGTCAATTGAAAATCTATTAAAGGGTTTCCGGAAACAATTTGTAAAAATATTCCGGAAATTTGTTTTTACATAAATGATTGATTTAGTATTGGTTGGGTATTTTTATATTTTATTCTATATTTGATATGAATACCAATGCAAGGAAAAGTTGCATGTTTTAGAGACATGGGGAAATCGAGATCAGTTTCTATTTATTACCCCAAAACAATAATTTTCAAAATATTTATTTTTATACATACCAAAACAACGCAGAAAAAAAAAATATTTGGACCCTGTGAGAACTGGGTATGTATTAAACCGTTTTTAATATTGGAGACTCGTTGTTACGCATACTGAAAAACACCGCTTTATGCGTAAATCATAAAATCTGTACCCGAGGGATCAATGGTGAAGCCGCGTAACTGCGAATGTTTTTTTGAAAACATTTACATAAAAAAAAAACAAAGGGGCGTTACCACACACATTTCTGTGAATACACAAGGTTTTTGCCTTCCGTCACTGATGGATACCGAACCATTCGATGATACTTTATTCAATCACAGCATAAATCGGACGGATTTTTTAGGTTATTGTGTACTGAGCGAAATTATAATACATTTTTATTGGAAGTTTGCTTATGTATCAGTATAAAAATAATTTACTTGACTGTTGTATTCTCTTATTTTGTCTGCTATTTTTAATAGCATTACAGCCCTCATATTAAGAACTTTTTAAAGGACACGCTGTGATTAACACATTCATTGACTATGTTAACAAGAGGTTTACAAAAAATATTTCTTATTAATTTTACATTCGACATATACATTGTTTTTTTATTCAAATAATAAACAAAACAATGATATTTTATTCCAACCTTTAAAAATATGTATTAAATTCAAAAGATTATTCTAGAACTCATCTTGTCTACACAAAAACAACCTTGTAAACAAAACATTTTATCAGGAGACGGAATATGTATGAAAACAAATGTTTTGTCTATGGTTTTTTGTGGAATTTTTCGAAAAGCGTTCGCAGTAGACGCGGCTTTATAAATATGTTTAAAAATATGCCATTTCGTTCGGAATTTAATTATTTACCTAGAAGTAAACAACACTTCCCCAAGCGGCTTCATCGTGGAAATCACTTTGAAAAATGAGTCCTCTGTCACAATTCATTTAGAGGCAAACCAATTTTGAAGAACTGTTCTGGCGTCCTGTAAAATGGACATAGAACATAGACATCCCGGGTATAGAAATATACCATAAAATCAAAATATTCAGACAAATTATTAGCAAAATGTATTGCCATAGCTGCAACTCATAATTTATTATTTTTTTTTTATACTCAATTTATATTATCACAAAAATATGGCTTATGTCCTTAAATAATAGTACATATCCCTGATTCAGTCTTGAATGAAGATGGACTAGAAAATATGTGATCTAAAATTTATAACACAATTCAAAATGTTTAATTTTACCACGAAATCGTGCTCTTGTTTCAGGGTCCCATTATGTTCCTACCGCAATGGTGCGAGTGTTATACTGTTATATTACTACTGAAAACAAATCATCAGCCTCCTCTGCTGGATTGAAAAAGAATATCAGCTGGTTTAGAGTATAATGCTAGATCCGGTTACAATTTTATCACCTGACAAAAAAATACATATTCTGTTCTGTATCCTGTTCTTGCCTCCAAGCGCAATATAATTCTAATAGCTTAATTTCATAATTATCCATTGTCTAATGTGTAGAGTTTCTTTGGCAGTGGCTTCATTCAAATAAAAGCTTGCATTGTACATTTACATATTTAGTAGAAGTTTTTGTTAAGGTTTTTTAAGCGAGACGTACGCATAGATTATCGTTTTTGTGGCTGATATAATGGCATTAACTTTGTTAATTTTTTGTTGTGTTTTAATGAATCTTTGATGAACCTTGAAACAACGTCTCCAGTCGTCGTTTTAACATTGACGAGTAGTTTTAATAATGCAAACAGTGGTAACGGAAAATACATGCCTGTCACAGAAGTGAAGGTGGTTAATGGTGTTGATACAAATAATATTTTCTTAACGGGGAGAGGGACGTCGGAGAGTTATTATTTATTAATCATTGAAGAAGATAATATTAACATAACCTAAATGAAAGATGAAACCGGATAAAAGGACAGAAACTAAAAATATTTCAGTCGCATCTGGGACTCGAACCCAGGTCCTCTGCCTATCCGGGGCAACGCTCAACCGACTTAGCTAATGAGACATGTTCAATTTGTGTCATCTTCATCGATATCATATCTCAAATTCAAGATTTGTGAATATTATCTTCCATTGTTTAATCTCATATTATTGGCAGCTATTTTTATGATGTTTCCAAAGTTCTACCCGAACTCAATTGCAAACTTAAACAGTGTCTCGGATTTACATCCGACTTTTTATTTATATGAGACATCTAATGACTTTTTGTAAAAGCCTAAATAATTCAATTTTTAATAATTATTTATTTTTATTGAGATTTAAGAACCTCATCGTAATATTTAATCATTGAAGAAGATAATATTAACATAACCTAAATGAAAGATGAAACCGGATAAAAGGACAGAAACTAAAAATATTTCAGTCGCATCTGGGACTCGAACCCAGGTCCTCTGCCTATCCGGGGCAACGCTCAACCGACTTTAGCTAATGAGACAAGTTCAATTTGTGTCATCTTTATCGATATCATATCTCAAATTCAAGATTTGTGAATATTATCTTCCATTGTTTAATCTCATATTATTGGAAGCTATTTTTATGATGTTTCCAAAGTTCTACCCGAACTCAATTGCATTATTAAAAATTGAATTATTTAGGCTTTTACAAAAAGTCATTAGATGTCTCGTATAAATAAAAAGTCGGATGTAAATCCGAGACACTGTTTAAGTTTGCAATTGAGTTCGGGTAGAACTTTGGAAACATCATAAAAATAGCTGCCAATAATATGAGATTAAACAATGGAAGATAATATTCACAAATCTTGAATTTGAGATATGATATCGATGAAGATGACACAAATTGAACTTGTCTCATTAGCTAAGTCGGTTGAGCGTTGCCCCGGATAGGCAGAGGACCTGGGTTCGAGTCCCAGATGCGACTGAAATATTTTTAGTTTCTGTCCCTTTTATCCGGTTTCATCTTTCATTTAGGTTATGTTAATATTATCTTCTTCAATGATTAAATATTACGATGAGGTTCTTAAATCTCAAAAACAAATAATAATTAAAAATTGAATTATTTAGGCTTTTACAAAAAGTCAATAGATGTCTCATATAAATAAAAAGTCGGGTGTAAATCCGAGACACTGTTTAAGTTTGCAATTGAGTTCGGGTAGAACTTTGGAAACATCATAAAAATAGCTGCCAATAATATGAGATTAAAGAATGGAAGATAATATTCACAAATCTTGAATTTGAGATATGATATCGATGAAGATGACACAAATTGAACTTGTCTCATTAGCTAAGTCGGTTGAGCGTTGCCCGGATAGGCAGAGGACCTGGGTTCGAGTCCCAGATGCGACTGAAATATTTTTAGTTTCTGTCCTTTTATCCGGTTTCATCTTTCATTTAGGTTATGTTAATATTATCTTCTTCAATGATTAAATATTATTACTCATCTTATTTTATGTGATATCAAATACTTTTGGAGTACAAATGACTATTCCTTATTCTTTTGGATGGTGTCGGAAAGCGTCAATCTTTTTTAATCGTCGATTAAAAGCTTTGTGACGTAGTACAATTTATTATTTCTTTGACATAATAATAAACCCACTTATCTACCTACTAAATTGAAGTGCAAAACAGAATATAACCTGAAAAATATTGTGCTCGTAGATCAACAAATCTTGCGAGAGTGTAACAAATTTAAAAACAGACATCATTTAAGCGTCATAACAAATAATACTCTTGGGTAAGTATTTTGGATATCGCAACGGAATTGACGTTATGCAGTGTCGGGGCCTATGAACATATTTATCGCCAGAATTGGATACAATGAAAGGGTAGACTCATGATCAGTAGGTAGCCGTCAATTCCGTAGTGCATTGCAGTGTGTATTGTCTACTGCAAGCAGTGCGGGAGTGAGGGCTACCTTTCTGCCAAACTCCACTTTGTTTACTGAATCTTCTGCTTGCCTGGTCGTCCCGAGAAACTACTTCTGCAATTAAGAATTTGAAGAACCTGAAAATAATTCCAAAAGTGTATCAGTTTGTCATACGAGTATAATAAATGTAATCGTGTACATTATTAAACTATATTTCATTATTTAATTCAAGTGTTTAAAAGTTATCTCGTGTTTTAAAGTTTAGTGTTTAAAATATATTAATGTGATATGTGAATTAAAAAAATATAAAATTACATCTTCTCAGACAATTTAAAAGAAAAATATATATTTTGATAGAAAGCAGTCACTTTGTGGATAGACATATTTAATGAAAATAAAACAATAACTTTGTTTATAGCCACGAGATTTAGTAAATTTTATTAGGACCGACCGGTTTCGCTTAACACAAGCATCATCAGGGTTTTTAATTTAATTTTAAAAATTAGTTAATTTTTTACCCTGATGATGCTTGTGTTAAGCGAAACCGGTTGGTCCTAATAAAATTTAGTAAATCTCGTGGTTATAAACAAAGTTATTGTTTTATTTTCAGAAAACTATGTTTATAACCCGGCCACGAGACGAAAAGAGCCTACAAGGAAAAAATCAAGCACGCAAAAATTTTAAATATTATATCCAGTTTCATGCAACATTATAATCAATTTCAGGTAATAATTAGTTAAATCATTAAAATTTAGAATTTTTTTAAAGGATAAGAAGGTTTGGAAGCAACAAACATTATTTGTGTAAATTTAAGTTTGTAAGCAACAAACATAATTTATGTAAATGCAGGTTTGCACAAAACAGTACAACAGATTATGAAACTATTTTTGTGACTCTTGCGCTACTGATTATATCTGACTTTACCCAGAATACGTAACGCCAATATCGAAGAAGATTCGTAACAATTACGAGGTTGTAAGTCGACATTACATAGGTCCCTTACATGTCGTATCCTTTACGCGGTATATACTAAAGCGGTATTCGAAAAAAATACAGCTAAGATCAAAAAATTCCGTATAAGAAATTATGAACTTTCGAATTGAGTTGTTGTTTCGTTACCAAGGTTAGACATTCAATATCGGACAGTGTATTTTGTTTCTTTTCCCGATGGAAAAATACAATTGTTTACAAAGCGCTTTGTCTGTTACGACATTTTTCTGTCATTCCTCAAAACAAGGTTTCACCGTCTTTATAATGTAACTTCCAATCGAAAAATATTATCATAAAATGTTATATCAATTTCACCGGATATAGCAAAGTTAGCGAAAACCTTTTTAAATATACATATATTTTATTTTTTGTTGTTGTTGTTTAACAACAAATCTGAATCTGTCACAATTTTAATGAACACTTTATAGTGCTTCTATAATATTCCTAAAAAAAAATTATTATGCCTTGTTTCATAAAGATAAATAACTACTTACCTAGGTAACAATAAGATTATAAGTTTTAATAGCAAGTGTTAACATTGTTTTACATCACTAAAGTACACTTATGGGAAGATAGTTTAACGTCAATTAACTTAATTACCCTGACCTCAGATAGTGAAATAGCTTTAGAAAGTTGCACGGGCTCCAAAGTTGATATATATACAGCAATAAAAAAAACTTTAGTAAAACACACGCAAGGTTTCATTCATTTTCATGAAAAAAAGTGTTTGCTTTATTAGCGAAATTTCTCGGGAGAGTCACAAATTTCAGGTTATGTAATTTGATTAATTTTTTTGTTACATCTCATAAGATCGCCCTTGTCTATACGGCGCTAAAACAGAGAAACTACATCGCTACCCACTTGAGGAACGTTGTGAGGCGGGACACGGAGGAGACTGTAGGAAGGAGTTTGTTAATACGGGCTTTGAAGAGGCCTGGATTAAATGTAGGAAGAAAGACCGATGCCGGTAGTTTGTTCCATATACGAACCGACTTAAATAAAAAAGTGTTGGGGAAACGACCCGTTTTATGAAGCCAACACCAACTGTGAACGAGTGTTCCGCTCGTGTCCGTCCAGTTTCGAGGAGATCAACGTTGCTAGGCTCCATTGAAATATCTGTAGAATAGACTCAACATAACTACGTTGCGTCCGTACATTAGAGATAGCTGTCCATCTGTTAACAAAGGGTTATCAATCAGACGAATTGCCCCCTTTTGCACAGAATCTAGCAGGTTTATCAAATATCTGGTAACTACAGCTCAGAGATGACTTTCTAATTCAATTGTTGACACGCATTTAGTCATATAGAATTCCGACATGCATCTCATGTTAGTTGGAGCTGTGAAAACTCGTCCTGCAAGTATCCTTAGTTCCCACGAGCACAAAACTCCAACTCCTACTTGTATAGCGGTTCAAAATGTAATTTTATATAAGTCTACCTGAGTAAGCGTTATGGTTTGTATATCTTGCAATGTATTCAAACAATTTTGCTGTAAGCTTTCATATGTTCCATTAACGTTGTTCGGGCAACTATAACTTTTCCTTTATCTAGCAGTGTTTGGACAAGACTGTATGAGCTACAGCGGTGGCAAAGACACTTCTTTAGTGTGGCAATGCTGTTTTTGTTTATTTACGCCACGAGCATAACTCTATGAATTTATTTCATAAAGCACATCATTAAGGTGCGGTTTGTTGCTTTACTGCAAAGCTTCATCATTTCTTACAAAACAGTTAGAAGTAATTAACACCTTTTTTTTAAAAATAGAAGTGATTAAATAATTGAAAGCCCTAATTTCCTTAGTGCGTTCATCCTTAAATTATACGTAGGTTTTTTTCAAAGAAGAGTTTAATTTTATTTATTAGTTCTGATTTTTATTTTATTTATGCACTTCCCACGTGCAAGTCGTCAGAATAAGGAAAAACTAAATAACTAACCATCACGCCGTTTCTCCGTAGGGGTAGGCAGAAAGGACGAATTACCAAACAACTCAGTCTTGGCACTCACTTCTTACCTCATTTACATTCATACATCGTCTCATACATTCTCTTCGGTTATTCTGACTTCTGACATGGTCCGACATAAATATATTTTTTTTAAAGAAAGAGAAATATTCCCTGGTTACGAATAACCTGACAATATTTGAAAATCTCCTACTACCATCACAGTAAGCGGAAGATGTTGCCTGTGTCGTAATGGAGGACTTAGCCAGCCGAGGAATTGAACTCACGACGCCTGGGTGAGACCCAAACTCAATTCCAACTCAGCGACTGACCGATTTGATTCACTTGATCATGCTGTCTTCCTCGGGCGTTCCCGGTATCTTTTTCCATTCACATTAGCCCATATACATGCTCCTATTTTCACTTTCTTACCTTGGTTCACCGCTCTACATGCCCAAACCATATAATCGCCCCTTTCCTTAAACTTACCCATTACGCTTACATCAGCCTTGCATTCTTTGAGAATCTCAACATTTTTCGTACGAGCATACATGGTTTTACACACATTCGTCTCAGAGATCTCAGAATGAGAAAATGTATAGACATAAACCAATATTTAATGTGGGATGCGCGAGTGGGTATCGCCGCCCGGGAACCATTTATTGGAAAACCAACACCTCTGTCACTTCATCGAACGATTCGTTACGTCTGGTGACTTACCAAGGGTGTTCGGGTTCATGGGGTGAGGTTTGTCCAGGTCTTAGCGGCGAATGGGTCTACCCACCAACTGCCTGCTGGGCCAGATGGGGAGACCCTTTGACCTCTCCAGCCGGACTCTCTCAACCCATAGCCCTGCACTACAGCGGGAGGGATGTGCTGACCCCCCTCCTACCCATCCCTCATTCCCTTTTCCTTCACAGAACTTCCTCTCCTTCCTTTCCTTAAAAAAATTCTCCACACAGCATCCCCATATAATGTGCAGTTATTAAAAAAAAACTTTGCAAAGTACACGTCCGAACACAGAAAAAGCTTTTCAAGAGCTTTCACAGATCTTGAATATTAACTTTGACATATTAATGAATCGTTCAAGTTTTTTCGAAACAACCCGCACTAAGATCCGTGTTAGTGAAATTATAACTTATTTAAAAAAAATAGAATTATACATCATCTATAAAGCATTAGCGGAATCAATTTTAAGCTATGGAGAAAACGTACTTAAAGAAAATTAAGCAAATACAACTTCGTTTACTAAAATTGATATACGGCAAAAAAAAAATTATATGAAGGCGATTATGAAAAAATGTTTCTATTATTTAACGTGCTCCCCATTCATAGTAGGATAGATTTCCAATTAACGCTGGATGATTTCTGGAACACAGAATTTAAAAAAAAAAAACATGTGAATTACAACTACCCTACCAGGCATAGAGAAGCATAAATTATTGTATTATCATTAATAAATCACGATATGCATACGGGAGGCATAAAATTGTCCTGAAATGTTTGACGCATTGCCTGAAGACATTAAAAAAGAGACATCTACTTCGAAAATTAAAACAAAAGTCAGGTCATTCTATCTTCGTAGATCATGAAAATAAATAACTATGCATGTATATGCATACCTACGTACCGTAAGTAATTCAATGTTAGAAAAAGTCATGGTGGAATATCGTGATATAATAAATAAATACATATCAAGTAAATGTTAAATGTTAAGTATTTTAAAATAAAACTTTTGTAAGACTTAGATAAAATACAATGGTTAAAAAAACGGAATTTATTTTAAGTAATTATGAAATATTTTGTGGAACAAACGTGAGTAAATCGTTGCTGCATATATAATATATCTAATGTGCCGTTTCGTACATTCTGAGATGATCGAAAAAAACTGCTTTAAAAAATAATTGCAAAGACTAGAATCGCTAAAAAGAATAGACTTGTTTAGCTGGAAAGCTTGCCTAATAATTATAAAAAATATTATTAATTGTTTTTGTGTTTAATTCGTAGAACTCCATTTTTTTTTTTTTTTTTTAATTTAATGTAAATCCAATTTAATAATGTTATTAAGTTCTGCAAGTATTTTTAGTTGTTATTATTGTGACAGCTGTTTCGTCGTTAAGTTTTTTTTTCAAATCTAGTCTGCAATTATTTTTTAAAGCAGCTTTTCTCGATCATCTCAGAATGTACGAAACGGCACATAAGCTATATTATGAATGCAGCGACGAAATTCTGTTTTTTTTAACATTTTTTTTTATTTAATCTAAATCAAATATAATAATGTTATTATTGTGTTTTGCAAGTATTTCAGTTTTTATTATTATGACTGCATTTTCCCCAATCACAGTTTGAAATTGGCCTCGAACGCCGAAACAGCTGTCACAATAATAAAAACTAAAGCACTTGGGGAACTTAATAAGGAAATTATTAAATTTGATATACATTAAATTAAAGAAATTAATGGAGTTCTACGAATTAAACACAAAACAATTAACAAGTGAATAGATTCAGTATATTTGTATAGGCTGGGTATAAATATTTTATTTTAATAACTGTTAAATTGAACTAAATACCCACTAAAGCACGAATTCTATTAAAGTTTCCTGTAATATGTATGCATACTGTAGGAGAGCATGGGTACAAGAATATTAAAATACTATACTCTATTGTTTTTGAGCGCTCCCGATGTGTATAATTTAATTATAGTTTTGAACAATCCAACCCTATGATTTCCAGTATGAACACGGACATAACCATTTAAATCATCTGGCACGCAATCGCACAAAAATACCCAGCATCTAGAATAAGCTGATTCTCATACGATAAAAGCCCGCGAGCGTTAACGCTATCCGTTCAGAAATAAAATTGTTTTTCATACTTCATCGCGGCAGAATTGATATCGCGCTCGGCACTCCGCAGAATCGTTATACGGTTTATCCGCATTATTTCGCACACTGCCGGCTGGAACTGGAACTGGGAACTGGAACTGGGAGCTGAAACTACCCGGTCTTTGTGATCGGAAGCTGTGCGAATTCAAAGTCTCCCGCAAAAAATCCCGACTAATCCACGGAACGAATGGAAAATATTATTCATGTGCATTTCAGTATTTTCAGGCTCTATCTCGTCTTGTGATGTATTGTGTTCTGGAGTGGTGATTCGCTACCGGCCCCGTGGGAGCATTATACAACACGGGTAAAAACGGTGCTTATTCCGTTTTTTGCAGTGTAAAATTTGTTACTTCATAAATATTTTGTTCTTTGAGAATGCATTCACACAATATTCGGCAACGTTTCAGTATAATATTTACGTAAGTTTATTCGTTTAAGGAAGTTTTTACGCGTAAGTTACTGATACTTTTATGGCGATGTTTTCAAAGATTTTATTTTTATTCGTGTTTTCGAGAAGAATTCACTTTGTATTTGCAATCATCGGAAAACCCAGATTTAACAACAGAATGGAATTATTACAAAGTAAAAACATGGCATCTGAAATATATGGAGTTTTAACACATTCGTAGATATTTACAAAAAAAATGTTCAGGAAGCTATATTTGTAGAATGCACATTTTTGTTCCAGGAATAACACATTTGATGACCTCCGTCGCAAAATGGTAACTTTCTTGTCTTTTAGGGTCGCGATTTTAAAATCTGCTGAGGGTAATAAATAAAAACGTTAATTCACATGTGCACCTCGTTTAAAGAGGAAGATTCTCTCAGTATCGCCCTGGTGAGAAATCACCATTCGGGAATGATAAGTAAATTCCCTTTCCTTGAATATTTTTCCTCTTCAGTTCCTTTAACCCCATAGCATTGTCTAAAATGGGAATGCCATTGACTTACAGGTATCGAGCAATTGGAAATATTTTGCAGAATCACAGAAAAGGGTTTGCATTACAAGAATTTACCCACAAACTTGATCGGTATATATTAAGAAAACCTTATATTCATATTTAGAATACTCGTATAGTTTGTGGGTTTTTAAAATGATCCCTAAACGTTACCGCAACAGAGGTTTAACAGAGATCAGCGAGAACGTGTACCGATCAGGCGGGATTAGCCAACAATGGATCTCTCGCCACTCTGAATACCGAGCACTTAACTTTGCTTAATTATATAGCGGGCCAAGTCGAGTATGTTGTGCGAGTGGGCTGACGGGCTGGGAGACCGGGGCCGGGCCCTTTTGTTCAGACGCCCAATTGTTTGCTGGAAATACAAAAGGCTCCACCGTTCTCTTAGGGGATGAGACGATTTTAGAAACCCAAATGGCCCGTCGTATGCCCCGTAGAAAACGCGAGAAAGTTTTAATTATTACTTAACTATGACATCGTCTGCGCCGCCGCTCTTGGAACAAGTTTACTCCAACATTATTATGATATAAACACGCATTGTGTATCTGAATGGGTGTGTATTATATTATACACAGAGACTTGTATTTTATAAAATAAAACAATAACTTTGTTTTACATCACTTTTATTTATACTTTAGCCGACCGGGTTTCGCTACTACCGTAGCTTCTTCGGGGCAGTATACAATATACAATATACAGGGCAGGTTGTATACTGCCCTGAAGAAGCTACGGTAGTAGCGAAACCCGGTCGGCTAAAGTATAAATAAAAGTGATGTAAAACAAAGTTATTGTTTTATTTTATAAATTATAATGTCACATCACCAAGTTACCGATTCATATGAAAATAGACTTGTATTTGATGCAAATTTTGAAGGATTTACATAGTACCCAGAGGAGACAAGTAAAACCAAACAGGTGTAGGAACATTTTGTCAATACCATTACCTCCCTGTGGATACATAATATTTGTTGCTAATTATCCTGCCTACAAATGGTAGTCAACTGCTCGTGCGGTGGGTATTGACTATGAATATTTGTAACTATTATGTTTTCAATCAGTATTAAATAAAAAAGTTTTATTTAATAATTTCTAATCAAAGATACTCCTAACTCGTTTACAAAGTAACATGTTTGTTTGATTACGGCATCGTTGTTCCGCATTTTATTCGTGGCTTAGCCAAATTTATATTTGGCCAAAACTTTATCTTTTAAACTCTGTTCTAACATTTAAAACTATTGTTGCAAACTGTTTGGAATGTTTAACATATGCTTAGTTACATCGGGTACGTCATTGCGTAGTTCGAATAGAGAGATAAATTATAATTACTTCGATATTACTATAAATTCTGAAACCATGGCCCTTCATTCTCCGAAATCCACTGGATTTAGAAATAGATTTATTTTCCATTCCAGTCGTCTCAAAGCTAAAATTTTCATCCCACGCAGAACAAGTTGATAACCAAACCATTGCAGTAATGCCAGAAAGGCAATAAAATATATTAAATTCAGAAAATCGTTCATCTTCTTAAAAAGGAGAAAAGTATGTAAAACGTGTTTATTTTCTTATACCGATAAACTAAAAATATATTCTAAGATGGTTTTCCCAAAGTAAAGTAAAGTTAAAAGTAATGAACAGGCACGGTTTAAGATTCTCGTGAAGTTGCATTATGTTGTTTGTCTTTTGAGTTTGGGCGTGTTGGGGTTCTCCATGTTTTACTACAAAGGTAAAAAGGTGTACAATCTTGCAGTGTGATGAATAATCAAGGTAGTTATATAGTGTATAGATTGCTGAGCGTATATTCATGTAACAGTGATACAGTGTCAATATCAATCTATGTAAATATGGTCTACAAAAGCCGTACAAGTTTTATTTCTTGGAAAAGGCTTATAAAACTCGGCTACCAAGAAGTGTTAACCAGACGTTTTTGTCAAAGTTCGAATAAATTGCACTCGTCTTTATAATTAGGCAAGCTCGATAGACTTGGGTACCTCCCAGGATTTTGCTCAACATTCATAAAATGGACAAGTAGAGTTATTTAGGAAATGTTCAGTTATCTAAAATATCTTGGAATAATCGAGTTTCGTATCCTTTGGGTTGAGATATCTTTTTTTATAGTCCCCTCTGTTAGTCTTACGTGGAAATATTTACATACCAACTATTTCAAAGGGAAACTCACATTTTCTAAATCTTAGAAGGTCTAGGAGGTCCCTCCAGGTTCCAGAGGTTTTTTTTTCCTTAACATCCTACTATTTCTATGCAATGGTTAGTGTTTCTGTATCGTATTCAATTTATGGTTATTCGTATGTATCCTGATGCTCAGAAAACTATTGTATTTATGAGTTCTATTTATCGAGCTGTAATTAATCGTGAAAGGATCCTCCGTTGTCAGGTTTTCAGTTATTTGTAGGTCAGTGAGGTCCAAGTTTTCATATTATTGTATTCCCATCTAAACGTAATTAGGCAGCGTTTCATTATTATATATTTTAAACTCATTTTTACTCCAAAATCTCATTTTAAATTCTAGAGAATTCATTTATAATACGCCGCCCTGCACACAAAATACACGAGAAGCATAAAACTCCATGATGGGCATTTTTCTAGTTTACGTTTTAAATATTACGGTGATGTATCTATATTTGTAAGCAGGTGTGCCTGTGAATTTGTCCGAGGAGAGAAGATTGGGAAGAACTAGGGGGAGATTGATGGGAGTCAGTTTTCAGATTTGATGGCTGAAGGGGGTGGCTTAGGGGGTAGAAAATAAGACTGGGATGATACGGAAAAGAAAAATAAAAACGTACCTGCAGATCCACATTTGTATCACTTTCATCCCTAATTTTCTTTTATGTTTTTTTTTCTTCTTTCTTTATGGGGCCTACCCTTGCATCAGAATGAAACAAAAACTGGTCGAATCGTGTTTTATGCTCATGTCACACGTCGTTAACACATATCTCGGACATTGCACGAGAACAAAACTTGTCAAATGTAATTGTAAATTCTTATTCAATGTATCGTTAGAGCGAACAAAAATCGTTCGTTTTCATTATAAAAACCATATGAATCCGAACAAGTCGCATGGCCCAAATCCGGTTTCGTGACCTCTGGGCACAGAACTGAGGATATTTTCGCTGTGGTCAATTAATATGAAAATACAAACATTTAGAATATATCTTTCTGGAAAGTGATTGCCTCTTCCACTACACATTAACATAACTTAATTGATGAAATAATGAAAACAAGAACAAATATTGCCGAAAGTTTATTTGTTAGGATTCGAAACATATTTTTCCTCGAACGTTTTCAACGCTTCCTTATTACTATCAACGTTCAAAAATACTTGTAGGGTCTTTTCATAATTTGCACATGCTCGTTTTGAATGTTTTTA
>JAHDVE020002982.1:0-31143 GCA_022606495.2 Halesus radiatus | reverse complement strand
AGTAAATAAGATCAAGAACCAAGAGCGTTTATTAAAAATAATTCAGTAAATCTAGATTTTTCTCTGTAATTCCCTCAAAGTTCAGGAATTTTTAAATTCAGTTCCGTCATACAAAACACCTATGAAAACCTCCGGCCCGCGCGATTGTTGATAAAACGATGTATTTCGCCGGAGTAAATCAGTTGTGAGAAGCCCTTCGGAGCGAGCGGACGTCGATTTGAAATTCGATATTTTTGTCTGTTTTATGACGAATAGCTGGGAAGAGAGGTGTTAAACTGCCACCGGAATGTAGGAATTACGTATTTTCGATTTTTTTTGTTGTAATCACATTTCTTTGCAACGTTCTTTAAGATGGTTCAAAAAATGATTAATTTATTATACGGCACAATATAAAAGACCTGCGCACTGGAAAAAAACTGACGGGCGTGGTATAGGTCTATAAGATTATATCTTTGCAGGCTGTCAAAAGCAAAACTAATGAATGAACGAATTATTTTTAAAATCTTAACATTTTTTGTGCCCATATAATTTACAATCTTGATGCCCCCGACTGCATATATAAGTATGCCGATCTGTGCCTATCAAAATCCATAGTTTTAGCGGCTATCTTGAATTTCTAGATATTCACACCGATTTGGTTAGAAAGCGGCGTAAGTCATGTCATGGGGGGGTGCTGATGTCAAATTTAATGTCAACCTGAGTAATTTCGATGGTAATTTTGAATTTTTGAGTTCTCTACCGATTTGGTTCAAAATCGGAATTAAAGTGTTTGGAGGTACACTGAAATCAAATGCGAAGAATGGATAACAAAGAATGTTTTCTTCATTTAGAACAACTGTATCTCAGACGATATTAGGTCCTTGGAGACCAATTTGTTTTCAATTTGTACCATCTTTAGCCTACTTTATAAAGTATAGATTAACCTTTACCGAAAAATTACTCCTTCACTGTCAAAATTGACCAAAACACTAAAAAATAGCGAAGAATGATAACTTTAAAAAAATTTGCATAATTTAGAACCGCTGTATCTCGGACACTATTAAGTCCTTAGAAACGTATTTGATTTCAAATTATAGCATATTTGGTCTACTTTTCGTATGAGGGGGGCAAGGGGAAGATAGGAGACTTTTGTGAAAATACTCCCTGTTATAGGTATTATTCACCTGCAAAAATTTCAGTTTTTCTTATTGCCTTCATTGACTGAACTACTGGTGAATTGTATTCAAGTTTATTGTCTGCATCTGGAGTGGGTTGTAAATCACTGTTATCTACCTATGTTATATTTTTACTGCTGTTTAGTATACAATATTGAAGGCCGTTTCAAAATCCCAAAAATTATCAAAAGACAAATAATTCTTATTCCCGTTTAATAAACGGGATCTAATTCACATCCGCCATCTTGGTTCCTAAGTTAAATGTAATAGTCGGATTCCTTAACCATTAATAAAAACCAAAGCCATTGAAAGAACAGCCATATAAAAAAGCATCTAATTCATTTCAACCATCTCGAATCCACAATTGGACAATCGAAAATCGGATTCCTTGATTCAAAAACCATGAAAATAATTCCCTATGTCAAAAACTGTGCTTACAAGTATTTCTGAGCAGGTGATCCACGTTACCCATTTCTATAATATTTCCGAAGAAAAATTAAAGATTATGATGTGAAGAAATAAATACGTAAATAGTAACAAAAAAAAAAATTTTGTGAAAGGTACTTTGTATGGGTACTGTCAATTATTAATATATTATATACAAAATTTAAAAAAAAAACATATTCTCATCATTTACCCTAACCTATACCAACAGATCGACTTGCTTTACTTTGCAGTAAGCGGCAAAAAAATCCTACCTTTTCCGACTGCTAAGTTAAGTCTGTCAAACTTCTATTAATTTATTGTTAAACAGCGAATAAACGAAAAAAATATAGAGCAAATGTTTTTTGTTTCGTATTGCATCAATACGATGAACATTTTTTAATCCGGCGTGGTCTACATTATCCACATTTCCCCAATCCTGCTGCCGGATCGTGGTGGTCCGTGGTTTTGAGTTTGAGGCCTAAAATTCCTAACGGCGGTGAATACGCGGTCTTATACTGGACCCTTAATAAACCGCGGCATAGGTATGGTTAGAACGGCCTTAAACCGGACTCAAGGCCGGCTTAGCTATACCAACGCTGAACCGGCGGGTAGGAATCTAATAAGTAAGACAGTGCGGCTTTAATCCATGTATTGACCGGTTAGTGGACTTTCGGTCCAAAGCGTCAGGTTCGGACCCAGATAGTGTGATTTCAATCAAAATCACCTAAAACTCAAAGCTGGGACTCTAAAATCAGTTCATTTAATAGACGATATTTCATAAGGTAAAATAAAAACAAAATAAAATACTTCTCATCCATTCTTACTAAAACTTTAATTAAAAAAAAATAGATCATTCCGCTTGGATGGGTATTTTGGCCTCCAATCAAAAATTCAGTTTGTATGAAACAGGCACCACAGCCGTTCCCCTTAAACCTTTAGGTGCCACCGAACGATATATCGTTCCGATACATTATTGTACTTGAGTGCCACAGAACGATATACAGCTCGAGCCATAAAATTCGTCACGCGTTACCCACGATTCTAAAATTATGTCACATTATTGCAAACATGTGTCTTAAAATAAAAGTAATCAAAATAAAAAATATATATATATATATTCATGGATTATCGACACTTCTCCAGCATTTTTAAAAAATACACGTGGCACCTAAAGGTTTAAGTGATTACGAGTACTCGTATTTAATAGTATTATGTTTTAGTTTATGATAACCTCAAGGGTAGTTAGGTTAAAGTAGGTTTCGTTAGGTTGGGTTGTGAATTTAAGTTCGGGAATAGTAATGAAGGGTAATTAATTAACCGAGGCGTATAGGGTGCAACGGACTAAAAGCTTGGTACACTACAACTCACAGTATCTGCACTACGTCATACTTTTTAGTACACTATACTTCACTTAACTCTTTCTCTACCTACCAAACAACTCGTGATTTAAAATTATGGAATAAAAAAGGAAAATGAATTCAAGAATCAATTTGCAAGCATAAAATTATGATTTTGCATATAATTTAATCACCTCCGTTAAGTGTAACCTGCAAAAAGAAAGTATTTATGAAATTAGATTTTTTTTTGTTAAAACCATATTCATAAATACTTATCTACATGTTTCAATTTATCAATTAATTTTTAACAATACCACAGTCAATTTGCATTTATTAAAAAATATATATATATTTTTTTTTTTATATACATAAAAGGTAGAAGAAATATAAATCTTAAAGCAACTTTATATCTTCACGTCGCGTGCGCACTATGCCAATGAAATGATCTCTTGTGAGAAACACTGATTAACCAGTAATTTTTAGCACAGATGAAAAGACGCCCAGTGACAGTTATTTTACCTACCTGTTCACAATAACATCACTAACTCATCGACATTGTGTACTTTCTAACAAAGATATTACTTTTCGTAAGTAGTATGTGATACTGTTGCAACACCGGCACAGTAACGTGGTGTAACATCGCCTCTTCTAGCGAAATGTCGGTAGATCCACAAATTATGACATGAGGCGCCTTTTGTCATGTGATATTATTTACGCAGGACAAAAGGCACTTCATGCCACGTTTACGGTATTACTTGCAAAAATATCATTCTCTAACGATATTATTATGATGATGTTACCATTCGATTCTGTTGTCAGTTCCTGTTCATGGTATTTTTCAAGGGGATATAATTAATTAATAATGTTATGTCAAGTCACCTCTAATCTGTCACGAAATACGGATACTTTTATACGCTACACGTGATATTATACAAACATGTCAAAAATACTAAAGGAGTCTTAAGTCATAGTGTTTGCGACGACGCCCAAGCATGTCGATGAATCTTTGCATAAATTACCTCACGTTGCATTATAGACGAAATGTGCAGTCTAATCATATTTTTGTTGAAGAGCAGCTGGTGTCACGTACTATATGGTATAGCTATGGCGTGCACTGCTCTATAAACAAAGGTAAGCTATATATAGTTTGGTTTTGAAGTTCTCATTGAATACTTGAAAAGATACATTTTATTGTAATCCTCCGCTGATCGCTATTGCTAACTGAATAAATTAATATAAAAGTTCCTTACCAAATTCACGGAACAAGCATTTTAATCAGAAATATAGCGCATTTTTTTTATTATTTTTACTTTCATGGATAGTTTTTCTTAGGGAGGAACAGCTTTTAACCCTCTATGATCTGCACCTCACTGCTACATAGCATGATATCACAGAACAAAAGGCGCCTTGCATTGCTTTTACAGAAGAAAAATATTCACCGCCGTAAATATGTTGTGATGCTTTATTTATCGATACAACTATATAATTGACTCATTAAAAATTTTGCGTCAAGACGCTTTCTTTCGCAAATGCCTTTGAAGAACATGCTGTATACCTATTTAATATTATCAACATTATCAATTTAACGTTTCTAATTGTCATAATTTCGTTTAATTCCTAACAAATAATAAACCAAGTTGCCTCTTTTCACAAAATACCCATTATTTTATACGCTTCAAGTGTTAGTATAATATAACATTATCTCGAAGAGCTAAAGACGCCTCAAGTCAGGAAGTGTCTGACAACATTTATGAAAAATGTTGGTCTACTGTTACCTTCGCAAGGCAGTTTCTTTACAATAACTATAATAATAAGATAATGTTCCGTCATCCCCATACGATGTCAAATCGTTCCATTTTATGTATGACATGATGCATCACAGTACAATGGGCGCCTTTATTTTACGATGTTATCAGACAAAACTTTATAAATTTCCATCGTCCTCGTTACTCCGTAGTTTCTTAATATAAACTACATAATGTTGCATTATCGCATAAACATGGGGCCATAACGGAACACCACTGGTTTCCCATGCTATATAACGTGATATATCACAGAACAAAAGGCACCTCGCATCACGTTTACAGCAACACCTCCAAACATATTCATCCCGACATTGTGCGGATCTATCACAAAGGTAAACACGGGACAGAAATTAATATCCGCTAAAACTCCTCTCAAACAATGCCCGGGGTTGTTTGCTGATGGGTGCCGTCTGATTTACCGCAGCAGAGCCGGTGTCAGGATTTATTATTATTTTATTAGCGAAAACAATAATTCAAATGGCAGTGCAAAGAGCTCGATTGGCTTTTCACTATCAAATGTAGATTGGTTTAAATGTTCGTTTAGACACAAAAATAATCACTGACTATGTTTATCAGCTCTTACTAAGTAAGTGCGATAGTTTATAGGGGCTTAAAAGCGTTTACTAAGAAAAGATGATGAGAAAGTAATCTTTCATAAATTTAAAAACAAAAATGTGGTGTCCCTTCTTATTTTTTGGGAGTAAAAAAGCATTACAGTCTTAATGAAGCACTTAACAAGGTCTACTACTTAGTTAAGAATAAATGTTGCATTCCCCGTTTAACAAATTGCTCCATATTGAATACCTTAGTTAGTTCAATGAAAATAATTTTGTAGACCTACTAACAGAACACACCTGAAATTTACTTTCTACTGATATTTATAATACCGAGTCAATTGTTCTCCATAAGTATATATATAGATACTTTAATAGTACACAACTGCTGACCCTGTACAAACTGCAAGAGCGCCCCACTGTAGAATTTGGCAGCCACGGGAGTCCCAAAATATCTGAAAAAAACCCTTGACTCTGTTCAGAAACGGGCGGTCCGTTTGATAGATTCGCCTATTTTAACAAACGGACTGCAATCTTTGGAGCACAGGCGTCAGGTGAGAATGCTATCCTTGTTCTATCGGTATTTTAATGAAAGATGCTCTGAGGAACTAGCGTTATCGATTCCTAGGGCGCCGGTGCATAGTCGGGAAACACGCCAAACGCGTGCCCAACATTTGCGTACGTTGACATTTGTCACATGAGAACGGGTCGCTTCTACGACTCGTTCTCATGTTCAACAGCTCGGCTGTGGAACGATCTGCCGGCCTCTGTGTTTCCTCCATCCTACAACATGGGTCTCTTCAAGACCCAAGTTCACTCCTTCCTTTCCTCTAAAAGACCCTCCATACAGCTTCCCCAAAGATGATATAGGCCGTAAAGGAAATTATTTCCTTCAGGATCTCCTGTCTGGAGTTACCGTAAAAAAAAGAAAAATATATATACGAGTATTATTGGCTGGTCTGATGACATGTAACAGCATTCCGTACAATATGAATGAAGACTGCTAATTGCTGCTGATGAAGAGAAAACTTATTTTTAATCTTCTTCAGCACCGTTGCACCGCCGGAATATACGATAAATACATGCCAAACTTTGACTTTTGGGTTTCTTTTCTACTACACTAGTCTGAGATTCACTTATCATCTTTCCTTAAAAAGACTCTTCTGAAAAAACATCCTCAAATATGACGAAATACATCACAATAGATGGGTACTATGAAATATATTAATATTTCACATTCTGGACCCGAAGTGACCGAATAAGATAATAATAAAATATCAACGATAGTTGATAAAATCGGAATAAGGAGCCTATTTATTAATAACCCCAGCGAAAATGCCAAAGGAACAAATTATCTTTTTAAACCACTGGAGAAATGTGCATAATCAATTTTCCGCCAACAAACATTCTAACACTCCATATTGCTTTGTTTTATTTTCTGATTGTACAAAATGTTGGCACAAAGGCATTTACAAGCCCTACTCCCATTCTGACGATGGCTTCAATAGAGAATGGAGAAGCTCTGAAAGGAATTCTGCGGAATCAAATGAGGGAGAAATTCCATTTAATACCGTGTTATGACACGCCAACAGCCGACACCGAATCATCGATCTCTAGTAGAGCTTTGTCTTTCCATTTTGCACACATGAAAATGTGGCGGTATGTGTGCAGGGACTTTGCACAAAAATTAGTATAATTATTTGACTTGGCACAAAAATTATTATAATTATTTGAATTTGCACAAAAATTATTATAATTATTTGATAGCATACCTACATGGATACGTAAATAAAATGCTAGGAAATGCTCGTAAAGTTATTGTTATAACTTTTCATATAATATTTCAGCGTTATTACGCAGTAAATCTGTACAATTCGATCTACGCAGATTTTTGTTAATTCGTGAAAAAAAAATTACAGATAATTTATCAATTTGCAATACGGTAGGGAATATATAAAAACATCAGACTTCAACGTTCTATATTAAAATTCAATTGGTCATTAAATTTGTACGTCTTAACAAAACGTCTGGACGAAGTCAATCAAAAAAATTTAAAGGTTTTTTTTTTTTTAATTTGTTAATATTATATTTATTATGTCGTGCTACTGCTTACACAAATTTGGCTATTTGCATCAGCTAATTCAAGACTCGATGCAATGGTTGCAGTATTAGGTGATAGTCAGTGGTAGATACTCTCAGTATCGCTCCGATGAAAGACCACCATTCAGAAGCAAAACGGTAACTAGATCCGAAAATCCAGGTTCTTCCTCTCCTTCGTCTCAGTACTCCCTCATCTTCACAATGTACCCCAACCGGGGAAGCCATAGTCCCACTCGGGTCCAGGAATTTTAGGCTGCTCTCTGACGGTCCGGTGATGAATGAACATTTCAATCGCTACTGGAGATACTGCGCAAAAAAGTCCCACAATGGACTGCGTTGCAAACCGTTACCTTACTTTAGAAAACTTGACTTTTCTGTGGAGTGTCTGCAGTAACGAGTGAAATGTTCATTCCTCACCGGACCGTCAGAGAGCAGCCTTAGACTCTAGTTCAGTATTCACGTAAAAAAAAATAACAGTAAGACCGAAAAGAAATAACCCAGTTGATTCATAAATAATTTCCACGGAGATAAAAGTGGTGTTTGAAAAATTGCACATTTTCCTGACTATTGGCTTTATGTTGTGTTCACGATTCATGAAATAATTTGCATAACTTCCAGGCGTCTTGTAACTTCTTGCTTTCGGAATAATCTTAAGTAGGTTCCTAGATCGGTTTGGGTAGCACAAAACACAGGTAATGTTGCGGAAAATCTACTACATTTGTCATTTCTAGAGCCATGCGTTAGAATTTGTGAAAATAATACATTTTTGGACAGTTTTAAGTAGGTAGGTCATGACGTTCCTTTTCAATTAAAAATCTATTATTTCTTTATTTTGACTGGCCCGATGCAATGATAGGGTTAAACCGGTTAGGCCGAAAATAAATAAGTGGAAATAAGTTACAAAGGTTTTTTAATTAAAAAAAATAATCATTTTAATTATCTATCTACAAAATATTTTAAATGTTTCTCAAATAAGATCAATTTGGATCATCGATCAAGGCCATACATAGATGTTTTCGAAAATATAATACCTAAGACATTTTTATTTCATGGTAAAAAAAGGTAGCAGATGATATTAACAGTTCTTAGAAATCGAAGTATGATACCGATAAATATGATGGAGCCGATTCCAAGTTGCTAGCGTTATCTTTTTTTTATTTTATATGTCTTTCTCTTTCATTTTTCACTTTGAGAGTTGTTATTATTATCTTCAATGATTGAAAATAAAAATAAAAATAATTTAATTTGGTATGTTTGGTAAGAAAATTACTCGGCGAATTTTACAAGATACGTAAATCGGAAAATTGAGAGCGTTATGGAATAATATGTTAAAAACATTAGAGTTTCTTTTATTTTGACCGAAATATATGCCATAGATTATAATAAAAATGTAGCAATCATAAATATATGAGAATTAATTGAAGATGATATTAATAGTTCTTAGAAATCCAAGTATGATACCGATAAAAATGACGAAACGGGTTTAGGTAACTGTAGCTCAGTGATTAGGGCGCTAGAGTTGTTTTGTCTTGTTATTTTTTTTTTTTTTTTAAATTTGAATAAATTATATTTAATAGTGTTATGATTGAGATCCGCGAGTATTTTAGTTTTAAATATTCGAGTATTTACCACTACTTTTTTTTTGTTTTTGTTTTTGTTTTAGAGACTTATTAATGCTTTCGGTAATAAATCATTTCAAACACAAAATAAAGTAAAAAAATATTAATCCTTCGGTAGACATATTCCGACGGCCTCCATGGTCGAGGGGTAAGGCTCTCGACTACGAATCCGAAGGTCGCGGGTTCAAATCCCGGCGTGCGCAAATAAATTTTATTTAATTAATTTGTCTTGTTTCACAATTAATTAATTTAAAAATAATATTATATATTTGCATATTTGCACACGTTCCAGAGTGGAAGATACTCTCAGTATCGCCCTGGTGAAAGACCACCATTCAGAATTGAAACGTTGCTTGAAATGGCTTTTAGCCGTGTTTGGTGACCAGATCTGAATAGCCAGGTATTTCCCCACCTCCCTCTTCCCCTTCCCTTCTCCTTCCCCTCCCCAATACCTCCAGCCTCACAACATTCTCCAATTGGGAATTCCATAGTCTCACTGGCTCCAGACGGTTGGGAGCAGTTGGGACTCTTGTGCGGTATTCAAGTGAAAAAAAAAAATTTCAAACAACGAAACACATCGTAGAAGAATGTCCCCTTCATCAGTTTCCCTATGGCACATCTGTGCTGAACCACGTGACTCATGTTGCCGTCGAATGATTGAATAACCTCAGCATCCCACTATGACCTCCATGCTTTCGGTAAAAACCGATTTGTTTGTAAATATTTTAAAGTAATATTTTTGGTGTTTTTAAAACTTCTAAAATAGTAACTTTTCACTAAGCAGGATTTGTCGCTCAACCCTCAAATCAACGTCAATTTGATTTGTGGTTTTAAGATCTTTTACCAAATCGTTTTCTTACAAGCTCAATTCGTGTTAAATGTCCGTACAATCTTATTTCATTCTTCCCTAAATCATTTTTAATAATCTGACATTTTGAAAGTGTATTTAACTCAAAGAGCCTCTATAAATTTGCTCCACTTCAGAAGCACGGTCATAAAACCGTCTATTAATAAAATATACATGAACAAAACCAATAATTTCGAATCTAAATAATACTGTTGACTTTTGGCGAATTCAGTATTCTTCCAAACATTATCCACTGTCACGCATTAAACTTTTACGCATTGAAGTGTATAAAATTTATAGGCCTTATATTTCAAATTCTCGATCAATTCGACTTCATTGAGTTCAGCGGGAATTGCGTAAAAGCAGCGAACCACTGTAAAGTAATGTACTAGGATGGTCAAGAAAAAGTGACCATACACCATTGGAGAGAGTAAAAAATATCACCAACATTGAATAAATGAAGATCCACGGTAAGAGATCGGACGTTAATGTCTCTATTTGTAAGTGAGTAGATGACGTTCATCCGGCCTTGCTTGAAGTTGTGAATGGATTTCAGTAAAGTTTGGAAGTTGTGAATTCTAGGTAAATTGGATGTATTTTTATGGTGGAAATAATATTATTGTTGAAGGGGGGCACTCAAAAGTACACACTTTGTAGTTTGGTAAGGCAAAAATACTACGAAGGATTTATTATTATATTATTATCATATTCTACACGGGTAGTTCGGAAAATATAAGCTTTTAAGCTCTACATGAAAAATTGTATAGAACTTAAAATATTACGGTTTGAGAATTTTCGTGATTGGAAACCTTAGATATTTTCCTTACTACGCATATATAATTTATAGATGCATTATTTACTGTATTGCTTGCATCAGCAACCTGCGATGTGACGTTTAGCGCCTTATTTGGGTGCTCGTCCTTAAGAATTAAAAATAATTTTATTTTTTATTAAAAAAAAAATTATTATATTCAGATATGATGGTAAAAATTATTGCATGATATTAGACGGATTTATAATAATTTGGTATCCTCTTCCCCTTTTCCCTATAGCTACCCCGACAGCTACCCGACCCTTATCTCTACCCTACCCCTACCCCGGCTACCCTTACAGCTACCCCTACAGATACCCCTACCACTACACCTACATTACCCCATCATTGGAACGTATTGCATTGCACTACCCCTGCATAGCTTTTGGAATAAAGCATTTTTATTGTTATTATTATTACCATTATTAGTATTCATTCCATATCTTAATCAGCCTTTACATCTCTCGTATACATACTTCCCAAATAAACAGACTTACTCCAAGTATTTATATTTTGTACTTGGGCCGTAGAAAACAAAGGAGCATTGGGTTCAATATTCGAATTTATTGCGATTGTAGAATGTAGTTCAAAATTTTAACTCAGCTAAACAAAACGGTATCGCGGGCTACAGCATATAGACCAATTAGCATCATAATTATTTACAATTCACTGGTTTGTCCTGGAATATGGATCGATTGTTCGGTATCCACATTACACGACACATATAAATAGAATTAAATCCGTTCAGAAGAAATTCTTACGTATCTTGTCATATCGATCGGGACTTCACCGTCTACTAAAAGGCTATCAGCAGAGACTTAACCATTTCGAATTTGAGGGCCTTCACAAAAGAAGAATACTAATTGATTTTACTATGTGTTTCAAAATTGTTAATAACCTAGTTGACATTATTTTAGCAAGTAAGATCACAATATACGTTGGACCCAGATATACAAAAAAAAAATATTATTTGGTCTGGGCAGGCCTCAATAATACGGAATATCAAATTTTATACCAAAAACGTCAAGATTGAACAATGATATAAGTAAACATCACAACATTGGTATTCCATTAATTAATTTAAAATCTCATTACAAAAAGCCATAGCTGATGATGTCTTCATAAATTAAATTAAATTGAAATATAAAATTAAATTTAAAGCGAGTAAAATCTTTTAATATAAATCTTTTTCTTGGAATATTCAACAGTTTCATTTGGCCATCGTGCAAACAAACAATATCATTATTGCATTATCGTGTTTTTGCACGCACTTAGTTTCAGTGAGATAGGTAAATAATAAACATTGTTATTTGTAACTAAATAAATCATAAACTTTATTGCATGCCCCACTCATTAATTAGATATATTTACTCGCCGATTGTATATATGTGATATATTACGTATGATGCTTTTGTATAAATATTTTGTTTGGGTCTGTAATAAAAAATAATAAAAAAATAATAATAATGAATATGCTGTTTAGCTATATAGAAGGATATATCAGAGATATTTAAATGAACAAACATGTTAACTTTATTTCTCTTTTAATCACAACGGTATTTTCAGACGGATGAAACACGGAAGATTATATTATGCAGGAAATACGAACTGGAAGCAATCGGCACCCGAACTCGAATGACAATACGGTTTATCGTTAGCCGTGACGTTAAGGTCGGTGTTGCCGCTTGGCAAAGATGAACAGCGAACTAATTTAATAGTAATTGTTTTTTTTTCAGTAAATTTAGTTTTTTTTTTACATTTTGCTGCCTCCGCTAACATTAAAAGTCAATATGAAGTATACCACATTGTTACTGTTAAACAATTACATTTAACTGTTTTTAATTCGACTCCGTAAGGCATTCCAGAGTTGAGATAATACGTAAAAATAAAACAAACAACGTGTATTTTATACAATACTCAAAAATTGTATAGTAGATCAGTAAACCGTCACTCAAATAGTCCCACAGCACATAAAAATAGAAAGTTGTATTTACTTCGTGATAAAAAGTCGACGAGGAAAAACACCATTGAGCAAAATCATTTGAATTCATTTAAGTAATTTACATTTCCACGTATCTACTTAATTATCTATAGTTAATATGTTGGAAACAAAAAAAAACCTTCCATTAAAAAAATACATTGATAAAAATTAAATGTTTCATAGTTCCTCTTTTGTCCGTCTGCAAAGATCCCCGAGTATTTCAATCTGTATTGCTGTGGTTTGTAAAGTGTATAGCTGGATAACGTATTTTTAAATAAATGGTATCATTTGAATTATACGAAACTTACTTACGCATTTAAAAATTTGTAATAAAAATCAATTTTTGACATAACTATTTCGCATGGCATTAGTCGTAACCTTCGAAGTTTGTTAATGATTTCAAAGAGCACATCGGCTGTCACGCAGGGGAATAGAAAATAACAGAATTTTAATAAATTAGTTACAAATCTGACTTTTTGTAAAGGTTTCTGTTTTTAAAACTTCTGCCATGATTATACGTTTGGTTACATATCCTAGAAAACTAGCATTTACATCTGGAAGGTTGCCTATTATGTTTAAATTGATTTATTCATTTCAATCTACGATCTGAACGCTTTGGATGCGAATTTTTTAACAAATATGTTACGTACCTATTAAGACAACATGCTTGAGTTGTTAAGTATGTACCTACATATTAACGGGGAGGGGACGTCGGAGAGTTATTATTTATTAATTTAAAATAATGATAGTATTATTACGCAATACGATAAACATAATGTTTTTAAATAGAAAAATATTTATTTAATATCGAATAAATTTACATAGCATTTATCAAAATCCAATCACGAATATTACTTTTTTCTGACCGTTCCATTGTATGTTTTACAAAATATTTAAAATACGAATATGATTTTTAAAGCGGAGAAAAGTATGTTTAATAATTTTTCGTTGCGTTTTTGTAAATAAACGTAACCAAAAAATTGTAATCCGCATTACAAAAAAAAAGCACATTAAAAATTGAAAAGCTGTCTCGATTTCTCCTCACTTTGTTCCATTGCTGACCATAGAGGGGATCATCTGCTAAATTTTAATACATTGCTTTGAATGAATAATATTCATTGAATATATTAGGGAATATAATTTATTATGGTATCTCTCAAGGGCCGGCAGTGCGCCGATTAAGCCCAACCGCTTGCTTCGGTACAATAACATACAATTTAGAACCGAATTCAATTTCCTACTGGTGAATACGATGCGGCTTCGATACAATGTATCATACTAGATTATACCCCTGCTTGTAAATAATGAAATTATTGTTCATTTTTTTGCAATTATGTTTGTATCTCGTATCTCGTACTACCTGCAGTAGAGTAGAATTATTTAATAGACATTATGGAAAATCTATCTAAAACCAGCTGTTGGCTATCCCCTGAAATCCAATAAAACGAATCGATATATTAAATTTTTAAAAAGTCAGTTGTGCAACGAGGGTCATTCATTAGTATTATATTCATAGTAGGTAATTTAATTTAAAAGAGTGAACTCAAGGTATTTATTTTGTGATTTTTTTTTTTAATATAACCACTAAATACACCGAAGATCTAAAAATTTCCCCACTTCGAAAGTGCAATGAAAGTGACATTCGAAATACGTGGAATATACAGATTGTCACTCTTTTACTTAGATAAATCATTAATAAAAATAAAAATAAATATTTTAATAAAGTTCTTCGAAAAAATAGTTTTATATATATATATATTTTTTAAAGTAAAACATACAAATAACTATGTTGCACTCCAATGCGATGTCAGTTATCATTTTAACACTGACACAATTTCTCTGCAGCAGTAGTCGAGGATATAACTTTGCATGTCTCTGACATGCACTCATCGTCTCATACATACTATGATTATTCAGATGTGTTATCGGTCTGGCATTTAATAGCTACTGTACCAGCCAATTATTCTAGTGTATCCTATAAACATGTAAGAAAATATTCAAATGTGTCTTGTCATGCGATCAAGGTTACCCCAGTAGAAACAGAATTATTTAAGTTAATTTTGATCAAAGACCAAGTCACAGCCAACAATGAGCTGGTCTGAATTCACCAACCAGACTATAATAGCCCAGCAGTTCAAACTGTCAACCTTTGGCACATAACACCATTCTGGCTTATTCCAAACCAAAGATATGCGCATATTACAAGTTGACCCCGGGATCGGGTTTGTCGACTACCTGCCTGCGAAGTTAATACAAGTTACGATAATGCGGATTCAATTCAATCCAGCGGGCGGCAAATGTACCGTGAGTAACGCGACTTACCCAAGTGACTTACTTATGGGAGCTTTCCAGCCAACTGGACGCGGTGCAAACCGACCAAACTTGCAAGCAAAACTGGGCCCTTACACCGGATTAATATGATTCTATTTATTGGCACGATAAGATTTACTTTGAGCTTTAGTATAGGGAATAGTTAATTGATTGGTGTTATAATTATCGTTTACGAACCAACCAATCTATTCTATACACCTGCAGGTGGGCTAAAAGCGTGAACTGTAATAACAAACAAGAAGCAACCAACATATTACAAAGACTTCTTAGCCCATCGGAATATCGCCCACCATATTGAGAGGCGGCTGATACTCCTCCCACGTAGGTTATAATAAAAGTGTAGTTTTATCTACATCTGTATAAAAATAGCAGAAAAAGTTTTTCATTTGGGGTTCAATACTGCACAATAAGAATCCTTCTCAGATGTCATTAATAGCACATTCGAAGCAAAATAAAAACCATCTGTAGCATGAAATAAATAAATATTTTCGGGAACACATTTATAGGCGACAATCAGTATGCCGATGGGTTGAGGGTGGAAAATATTCTTTCTTTTCAAAGAATATAATATTATATGAAAAATGATTTCTTTAAACATGTCTAAAACGCTTGAGTGACGTTCAACTGTCAATATTCATATTCGAAATAATTCTTTCTCCTATTCGTGATAGCTCTGGATAAAGGTTTCCCTATAAATTCTTTGAATATTCTGATTGTCAAGAAAATACGATAATATTATTAAACTTAGTGCATTGTATATGCCAGTCGTTTTTACTTGGTTTTTCATTGAGCAAAATAGGTAATAACGTTGCGAGCTAAAAATAAATACACTCACCAAGAAATTCCTGTAAAAGCTGTAAGAATTTCATGAATTCGTTCGAGTTTTTTTTTTACTGGGCAACAGACAATTTTCTGCTTTAAAATTTTTTCTTATGCCTTGTTTAAACGCTGTGAAATCTATGAAATAAGAAAAAATATTGTTTGCCAAACTAATTATATTTGGAAAACAATATTTACTAAACTACACTTTGGCCAAGTTAATGTTTGAATCCCCTCAGGCCTACACAATAAAATATCACGTAAAGAGAAAGCTGGTTTTCTCTCTTTCTAAAACATACGTCTGATCATGAGAAAGGGGGAGATAGAATGAATTTTATGAGGACTGTGAAAAACATTTAATAGTACTCACATTAGTACCTTAAAATAGTCTTAGAAAAATCTTTCATTATTTATTCTCAGGAAGGTGATATCCATTAATTATTAAATTAGACGAACGAGTGAATAAGGTGAAAGTCTAAGGTGGCCGACTTTATCAGCATAATCTCCAACCTCCAGTGGAATTATACTGGGCATGTGGCACGACCAACATATGACCGATGAAACAACAGAATCCTCGGATGGAGTCTTTGGTTGATAAAGAAAAGCGGAGGTCGCCCACGGATGAGTGAGAGCAGCCGAAAATCGACTAACCTGGACAAATTTCAGGTAACCCTGCTTTTAAAGCTGAATGCCAGAAGGCCCATAAAATAGGTAATAACACTAAAAGAATACATTGAAACAACCTAAAATGCGGCCAGATTCTCAACCGCGCTCGGTGTTTGCTCCGAGTCTACCGGAAGTATTGCACTCTGCAAGATATCGCCTTCCTTGCCGACGTTTCCTGCCATTTCTCCACCGGAACATGAAGCATTGAATTGCTTTCTAGGAAAATTTTGGCGATAACAAAACCGTAATAACACCTTCATTTTGTTTTGGAATGTTTTGTCAAAATTTTAATAGATAGAGGACTTATCCAATCGAGGAATTGAACTCACGATGCCTGGGTGGGACCCAGATGCGATGTCAACTCAGCAACTGATCAGTCGATTATGTATGACTTTTTCTAACCGGCCTACGTATGTTTAACAAAATAAAAATCTTTGTAAATTTTCAAAAATGTTAAGAAATATTTTTCTATTTAAAAACATTATGTACGAGTATATCGTATTGCGTAATAATATTATCATTATTTCGAGTTAATAAATAATCCTCCCCAACGTCCCTCTCCGCGGTTTAAAGTAAGCCGGCCAGATGGACGATAATTTACAGCAAAATAAATTTTAATTATGTATTCAAAAAATTATAGGAAGAAAAGTATATTACATTTTTTTTGTAAATTCATAAACAATTGTGGCGTGTTATTTACGTACCATACAAAAAAAGGTTGAAATATAGTTTAATGACATTCGAACGAATTCAAGGTTTTCAAAAAAAAATTTCAATTGGGTCCAATCGGGCACCAGCAATTAAAACTCATTTGAGGTATAATATAAAGATTTTATTATTGGATTCAATTTTTAACAACGATCTTAACTTTTATTTATTGTGTTCTAGTTTCATTTCTAGTTTTTAAATTTGTTTAATAACTATTATTATTCAGCTTGATAATGCCTTCGGAAGGCGAAAAAACTGTCACGCATAATAATAATTGCCTAGCAGATTTTTTTTTATAAACAAACCGTTTTTTAAATCCATTTTATTTATTTGAATAATATGAAATAAATCAAATTTCATAATGTCAGTAAGTTTTGCAAGTGTCATACTTAAAAATAACATTATTAAATTTGATTTATTAAAAAAAAATTAAGTTTTATTATAATTTATTTTTATTTTAGACTTTTGGCTTCGATAATAATAAAAGGTAACACTTTCCCATTGATCGTAACAAAAACTCCTTTCCATAATGCATATGAAAAACGAACTATTTATCATAAGCCGAGTGCTGAGCGATTCCTTCACGACTTTACATTACGTCCTCGCTCAATAGGAAGGAAATGACATTTCGTATTTCCACACCTCAAACGTAGCAGCGATTGATAGAAAACGTACGGGAGTACGTACCAGCGTGTTCCGTTGCAGTATATTTCATAAGGAAAGCACAAAAGATTAGCTGTCGTAGGCAGCGCTGTCAGGCGGCCAAAAGAATAGAAGTGTTCCGTTAAGTTACCCTTAACGCTCCGTTAAATCCGTTACCATAACAGGTGAAACGGATTGTGAAATGTGCAGCGAAAAGACCAAGGACTCGTTCAATTTCTTTTTAATATTTTATTTTTCTGATTTTATCGAAACTAGACCACACGAGACAGACGAAATTGTTCTGTTGGAATCTTTGAACGAAAAACAATTCAGTTTTTTTTCTCGTGTTTACAGTTCCGAGTTGTTGACATTACAAATAAAATAGGAAGTTTTTCAGTCTTCGATAGAACGACAGTCGTCAATCAAGCCTTTTTTTAATATTTCAGAAAAACTATACGAGTATTACGTAGTTTTTTTTCGTTTTTTATTTAAAAAAGACAAATATTCCCTACAACGATCACACTACATTCAATATGTTGCTTATGTCGTTATGGAGGACTTAGTTATCCGAGGAATTGAACTCACGACGCCTGGGTGGAAACCCGATGCGCCACCAACTCGGCAATCGTCCGTATTTGGTATAATATTAGCAAATATACATATTTTTAGAAAAATTTCGACGTTTCAACCTGGGTATTGTGAATGTCACACACGTCAACTGTGTACACGTTGATCAGTGAACAGAATTAATCATCTAGATATTTTCTCACCTTCTTAGTGCTTGGCCAGAGTGCAAACATGGTTGCGGCGCGGAAGTGATGTGGTGTACTCAAATGGTAGCCCGACGGTTGATCCCCCGACGGTTAGCCCCCCCAACAGTTGGTCTGCCCACAGCTGATCCCTCTGACAGTTGATCCCTCCAACAGTTGATCCCCTAAAGGATTATTTCGGCTGTACGTCCTCATTTATAAAGTAACTATGCAGAGAAGATATGTGACCGTATAACAGAAGTCGATATATTTATATCTGCAGGCGTCTTGAGTGGAAATCGGCAACATAAAAGATTTTTACTAACAATAATGCCGAGTCCCTTTGTTTACCCTTCGGGGAGATTTAGTTATATTATGTGCAAATAGATACCGATAGCATATTTTCCCTAAGCCGACTGCATATACAAGTATGTCGTATTTTGTTATTCGGTCGTATACCCTCAATGCATACCCCTTCGGTGAGTCGGCATTATTGTTAATAAAAATATTTTGTGTTGCGGATTTCCATACAAGACGCGTGTTTTGTTATACGGCCGGATATTCTCTCTGCATACTTACTTTACAAATGAGCACGTACAGCAGAAATAATCCCTTAAGGAATCAACTGTCCAGGGGATTAACTGTCGGAGGGATAAACTGTCAGTGGGATCAACTGTCGGGGGGCTAACTGTCAGGGGGCCAACTGCCGAGGGATCAACTATCATGGAACCACTCAAAGATAGTAATTGGGCGTGTGTCGCTATGGACACTTCACTTGCTCATCATATGTTTGAGTACACCGCACCGCTTCGACGCTTGGGTCAGAACCCGACGTATTTAAACCCAGCCACTGAAGGATTGTTACTAGCGCTACAAAATTCCTCAAATGGGGATGCCGTAGATCAATAGGCTTCGAGCAGTTGGGACTCTCGAATGGCATTATATATATATTTTTTAAATAAATATCAAGGACGCACGGTACAGAAAGTCTCGAGAGTTGTTAAATTCAACCTCTGATCTAATAAAAAAATATCTTCCTCCCCTATTTTACATCACATTACTGTAACCTCCAACTTAACTCAAACCTTTTTAACTTCATTGCCTTTCTTCATGTTTTCCCACGCAAATTGTGGTTTAACAATAAAATCCACTTGTCAAAACAACTCCTCTGCTTTCTTTCGATTAAAAAGATATTCGTTTAAAAAAAACAGTGATAAAGACGTAGGTACATATTCCAAAGGTAGATAATAGGTACCTACACCAACCAGTATTCAGAGTGGTAGATACTCTCAGTGTCGCCCTGGTGAATGGCCACCATTCAGAATTGAAACGTTGCTTGAAATTGCTTTAAACGTGTTTGTTGACCAGATCTGAATACCCAGGTACTTCGTTACCTTCCTCTTCCCCATCTCCATCCTCTCTCCACCACCTTCAGAATCACAATTGGGATGACATAGTCTCACTGCCTTCAGACGGTTGGGAGCAGTTGTGACTCTTGTGCGGTACTAACATAAGAAAATCATACATTACTGGTATTTATGTAATCGTCAAGCGTTTAATATTAAAAAAAACATTAAAATTTGAAAATCTAAAACGAATTGTCTCTATTTGTTATTATTGACCCTAGAATGAAAGCGAGGAGCAAAATTAATTCTGTCCAGTTACAAAGTGCCGACCGACCACTCTATCATTTGTATTAGCGTCTTGCAATATATCGTAACGAATAAACACAGTTAGCTTCTTTTTTTCAATTTAACATATATGAAAACTTAGACCAAGCCGTATTTAGTTTTGATAATTTAACTGCATCTCTTTATAGAGCCGGATCACTAAATCAGCTCTCTGTAAAGACAATCCACATGAAAACTGGATGAAAAAAGTATTGTGTAAGAGCGTCTTAAGGACGTATTTAGCAGGGCCAAACGAGCGAGGGCGAGGGCATGGTGCGGGGGGACGCGAACCGTCGTTCAAACGAGCCGGATCACCGAACCGGTACACTGCAAAGAGCTGATTTAGTGATCCGGCTCACTAAACCGAGTTGCTTCGCCCACCACTAGTATGAGTGATCGCAATATTTATTACCATAAGCGACAACGATTAATCAAAAATTTAGAAAAAAGCCTAATTTTAGATGTGAGTAAAATATACTTTTCGCTTCCATTAATGGGCTAAAGAAGAACGATTCCATTCAAGGGGTAATTGGTAAAAGCACCGTGGTGACGAAAACCTTAGAATAACATTACTCTTAGCGAACAACCATTTGAAATCATTTCTCATGCTAACTTATGGAGTCCATCAAATTGAACACAAATTCCATAACTTAATAGCACTACCCGAAACAAAGCAATGCACATACAATTTCGGTTTAACAACCAATATGGTCTAGGCTCAATGCTTTCCCTAACAAAGCGTAGATGTCATAAAACTGTCAGTACAAAATGTATCCAGTCCTTTGAATAAGCGAAAAGTAATCCCGTAGGCGACATTAAATCACAAAACACGACTGCCGCCATCTGTGGCCGAAGTATCAAACCGTAAAACATGCCGCTAGGTTGACATTAGACTCGAATCGAAGCAGGGGGTGGATTTATGAAACTAAATCTGGGACATTAGCTCCGTTCTCCGTTCGGCTTCATTGTCGAAATCTGTTTGTTGGGAACATTATTGCCACCCTTGAATATATCTCTTTTTTACGAACAAACAAACGACATATCTCTTCGAGGAATAAATATTATTCAAATATTAAGCTTTTTCAAGACCGATTCTCCTTTCCAATTTTTTATTGAATTTTTTAGAGAAAATTTATTTTTAACTTTCTTCATCCTCTTCGTTATAAGTCTTCTGTAAAACAACTGTTGGAGATGGGCATACCTCAAATACTAATTATTATAATTGTATGATTTCTATAGCGCCGTTTTTTTGTAAAAATCACCACAAGGACGATGGACAAATATTACTTAAGATTTTTCTTATTATGTACAAACAGATACAGAAACGTGTTAGGCAATGTATAATAGTTTCTTCTTGATTATGTGCAAAGGAGGGCCGTTAATCTGACCTTTTGGTGCCCGAGAATTGCTCATCGGATAAGCAAAATTTGTATCCTCTGAACGCCGTTGTATCCGATGGACAATGCCAAAAAATATTTTCCCTGAATATAAGCTATTCTGGGAAAATATTTATGATAAATAGACAATTTTTTTAAAATATGAAAACACATTATTTGGAAAAATGGTAAAATTTACAAAAACTTATTACGAAAATATAGCGCTTATATAAAAGTTTCAGCTTGGGAAGATATAGTTTTGCACGCAAAGGACACAACTTCAGAAAACACTGCACATTGCATGATATTGCAGTTAGTATTTTATTTTTATTTGTTATTGATATTGATTAAAACTATTAGACTGGTTCGCTAGCTATCTATCTGATAGATATCTAGTAGTAAAAATTAATTCGTTCCTTTCCAACCAATAGTTACCAGTGGTGTACCACAAGGGTCTTATTTAGCCCCAATTTTGTTTTTACTATTTAAAAACGATATTGTTAACATATTTGATAAAGACATAAATGTATAACTTTTTTAGATCATTTAAAAAATATTAAATAGAATTAAAACCCCTTTCGATTACATCTCTTTCTAAAATAACTTAAATAGTTTAATTAATTGGTGTACTCTTAACAAACTCTATCTTAACATAAATAAGTGTCATTCAATAAAATTTTACAAAATAAATCGGGCAATTGTTTTTCCATATGAACTTAATAACTTAACCCTTACCTGTGTCGATGAAATTAATGACCTGTGCATAATTTTTGACTCTAATTAAACTTTATGTCCTATATAAACGCAATTAAAAATAAGGGGATGGGAATACTTGGTTTCATTCTTCTAAATTTCAGGATATTTGGAAATATTTCAAGCTTGAAAACTTTATATGCATCTTTAGTGTTGAATATAACTCCTCGAATGTTCACATTATCAAAACAATATATGACATTTAAATAAATCAATTAAGAAAACATTGTCATTTAAATACAGATAAGTGCATTATAAGTGTAAATCACAGAATAGACAATTTCAATTATTGTATAACTAAATCGAATTACCGATAATAAATTAGTATTTTTAAAAAACCAATCGAAATTAGAATTAGGTGGGAGGAAATAAAATCATTTAATTAATTAGTCACAATGTGGATTAACCGCAGTTTGAAAATGGCATTGAACGCCGAAACAGCTGTCACAATATTAAAAACTGAAAATTTTGCGGAACTTAATAACATTATTAAATTTGATTGAATAAAATTTAAAAAAAAATTATAATATGAGTACTAGATATATAATAGCAATTTGTTTTACCTGTAATTTGTTCATTGGGACAGACGATTTTTACTCGCTCTTAGTCCTCCGAAACCGGCAGGTCTGAACTATTTAGATTATGTGTTATGATCTATTCATCACCGTGGAATTCGACAAGTTATTATTAGTATCCTCTGACTTAAAACAGAAATTTATTAACACGGAGATTGCAAAGATTGACTGTTTTGTAAATGAATCCATCTCTAGCTTTGATCAGGAATCCCACTGTAACAGTGCTTGCAAAAACAAAAGTATCGCTATAATACCTAAATCGAAACGTTTATATATAAAAGCTGTCGAGTTTCACGAATGATAAATCTGAGCGAAGCTTTAGAAAAGGGAAGCTTTAACCATTCCAAGGACTCATTAGAGAGGGTCTCAAAGAAACAGATTTAGGACATGGCCGTGTTTAATTCTTGAGCTGCCGTCAAACGCCATCTATTGAAACTCACCTACAACCAACAATACTGTTTCTAATTATTTCCTGACACAAATTCAGATTTGGAGCTCAAACCTAAGAGAACACGAGGCGGCACTGAAAAGTTTGCATACTTACAAAGGAGATAGGAACCTACTTCAAACCATTTAAGTATTAAAGTGTGTGTGTTTTTTAGATATTTTACAAAAAAGAGCAATCATTTAGCGATTTCAGAAAAATGACGGTATTGGATTCTAGATATATTTTATAAAACATGAACCAAGTGGTATCTCGTTTTCCTTGGTGAATCGATTTTATTTTATATTACAGATTTAGGCATCATATATCCCGCTTTTGTCCATTGAAATAACGATTCAGCTCTAACACGTAACACTTAAAAACTGTTGGTTTTACTTGGCGTCAGCTTCTTATCCGGAGCTGTATATTTTTAATTGTATTCATAAGTAGGGTGCTTCATAGAATTAGCCTCATTAATCGCTTGGGTTATAAGGAAATACGAAACACGCACACTTAGCATCAGTATACGATTGCAAATGCCAATGTGAAAATGGTCTTTGTTGTTGTTATTTATTTACTTCTCATTATTCTCAATTCGATTACTCGCTTTTGTGTTTACTCCGTCGAATAATACACAACCAGGTCCATAGCACATCTTAAAATCTCGTTAAAACACCCACATATCAGATGATTTGAAATAGTTACAAACTCCGTTTAGTATCTTTATTTTTAGTAATAACAACTGAAAAAATATAATTTTTTTAATCATTGATTAACAAATCTCAATTAAAATTTGAAACATGAAATAAAAAACTTTACGCTCACATCTTAGACTTGAACCAAGGACCTCTAGGTCTTTCTGGGATCTGCACTCTAACCAATTGAGCTAATGCCATCTCATTGCTTTCCGCCATTTTTATCGTTATCATACTTCAATTTAAGAACTGTTAATATCATGTTTAATCAATTCTCATATAGTTTTGGCTGCTAACTATCTATATAGATCAATATTGATATTAAGATTCTACCCGAATTTATTCGCAATCTAGATAGTGTCTCGGATATACTAATCCGATTATTTTTTATATCGGACATCTATTGACTTTTTTTGCAAGTATAGAATTAACATAATTTTTTTATTGCAATAACTAACTTATAACAACTTAATCATTGAAGATAATATTAACAAATTTCAAATGAACTGTAAACAGAAAAAAATGCATCGAATAAAACGATAATAATCGATAGACAATGATCGCACTAATGTGAAGTATGATATCGATGAAAATGACGGAGAGCATTGAGGTGGCATTATCTAAATTGGTTAGAACGTAGGTCCCGGGTAGACCAAGAGGTTCTGAGTTCGAGTCCTGGATGGACTGTTACCTTTTTTTATTTTCTTTGTCTTTTCTGTTTCATATTTCGTATAAGATTTGTCAAGAAAATAAGGTTTATAAACTTCAACAAGTTATTCCAATTAAAATTGAAACAAAAATTATTGCAAAAAAAAGGAAAATTGACATCTTTGCTTTGGCGGCCATGAATTTTTATTTTCAAGTCAACTAAACTAAGCTACAGACGGGAAACTTTTCAGCCATCCCTCGCGTAACCGAATCGGGGAAGAATTTTCGAAATTGATCTAATTTGGCAATTGGATGAAGTTTATAAGGGATTTTGAGATTATCGGCCTTCCTATCCGAGGCCGAGTTGAATCATAATGATTTCGCAGGCGAAAGATTTGAATTCGATTTCTCGCCCTTTTGTCGAGCGCCCGGGGCACCGAGTCGTTCGATTTTTGAATGCGAGGGATGAATTGATTACACGGCATTATTAAAAGGAAATAATTGCCACTGATATAATGCCAGCCTCCACGAAATGTTGCCAAATTTGTATTTCGAAAGTTCTGGAGTTTGATTGAGTTAAATGTTTCCTTTTCGCGTATACATAGAATCAAAGTAAGTATGTACGACGAATTTGAAATTGAATTTCTAGTACATTTCCCTACTTCAAAACCTTGATATTGAGAACTCATAAAATCGCACCCTAAGTCAAATAGAAGGCAGTATTCGCTTTTATGTAGTCATATCCCTCTTGAAATCAAGAGAATAAGACAAAAAAACGGCCTGTTCTGAAGCCAAGTATTAAAGCCATTTTACTCTGGCATTTACTACTTTCAGTATTTTTTTTATCTAATGTGTCATTATAATAAATTATTATTATTTTTTAAAATTCATCATTACAAAGCAAACTAAAATAACTTTACAAACGATTTTTTTTTTACCTATAAAATACCAGACCAAAAAGTATGTAAATTTCATGGTGCCGAATTTTTGTTGTGATCACCGCGTTTTTTCTACTCTGGGTTTTTTAAATTAAATTAAATTGCGTATTTATTTTTATTTTTTTATTTAAGTTTTTAATCCAGGAGGACTGGGTGGGTAGTGAAAATCCGGTCTGCCATATCACATGAAATATAAACAATATAAATAGAGAAATGAATATAATAACATAAATTTAAATACATAAAAAATAATAATAATAATAGAAATGGAATAGGTTAAATAATAATAATATAAAAACGGATGAGTAGAAAATGCGAAAAACAATGGAAAAAAAAGATAATAATAATAACGAAAAGATAATTACATCAAAATAAAAGAAATAAAATGAGAACTTAATAGATAATAGTAACATAGAATAAATTAAATCTCAGTCGCATCATCGGCATCCATCGCTCATTGAGTGGAGAGCTGAGCCACGCGGATTCAGCCACGACAATGACGTTGGTTGACTTCCGTGTCCTGTCCCAGAAGCTGGCTAGTCGGTGGCGAAGTCAGGCGTGGAATGAGTTGACCCTCCCTTGAGTGAACATCGTAGAGGCACTGCAGAACCTTGGAAGTTGCCTGTATGCGTTGTTGTGGCACACCCTCAGCTTGTGTCATTGCGCTGATGAGTATTGCGACCACAGCTCAGATGTGCATAGGGCAGTGCATGTCTTAAAAAGCAGTTTCCTGACATAGTCGATACAGTGGTAGAACCGCCTTGAGAGCATTCCGGCCCGCATATTGATGGCTCTTCTTTGTCGTTCCATATCTTTCATATCGTTATTGTCTTCTGTAAGGATATGCCCCAGGTATCTGACCTGCGAGGTCACAAGCAGTATATTTCCTTCTTGCAAGATTGGTGGGATATTTAGTGGCTCCTTCTTGTGTTTAAATACAACTATAAGTGATTTTTTGGAGTTGTACAGCAAGTTATGTGAGTTTGCGTACTCTTCACATATGCGCACAAGTCGTCTCATCGCATTAATCGATGGTGCGAGCAGCACCATGTCATCCGCGTAGTTGATGTTATTACTCGTTTCTCCACTGGTATGGCAACAAATACGTGAGCCGTTAAGTTCTTGTAGAAGGTTATCAATGTATATATTAAGTAGAGTGGGAGACATACTACCCCCTTGCCTGACTCCGCTTTTGAGGAATAGAGGTTTAGAAGAAGCTCCTGCCTATTTAATGAGATTTTTCTGTTGCCCATACCAAGTACCCAGCATATTGACTGCTGCTGGTGGGACACCACGTTTTATGAGTTTTTTTCCCATAATAAGTGGTGCGACACACGATCGAAAGCCTTGCTAAGATCTAGAAAACACCCATAAACGCGTGTTTTTCTTTTTTTGTAGTATGCTATTGTTTGTTTGACTTCATAAATGGCCATATCAGTTGATGAAGCGCTTTTGAAGCCTAATTGGTTATCCAGGGTAGAAATTTTTTCAAACAGTCTATCAAATCTATACATGTCCTATAAACATTTATTTTTGATGCTGAAGTATTGCAAAGCTTACTAAGTGTGAATGCCTGTGGTGAAATGGCAATTTACAAGAGTGGTTGTTCAGCCAGATTATTACATGCATATTATGAAATTGACAAAAAGATTCAAATTTATTACTTTTATAAAATTAATTCAATATAAAGACAAAAAATATTGTAAACATTGAAAGATTGTTAATAAAGGGTATTCTTAAGATTTTTAGAATCAGTGTTAAAAAAAAACATCGTCACCCCCGTGAGAAGTTGAAACCTGCAGTGCCTCAGTCAGCTCTCACCACTTAAACTTACCGAAGTCGAAACGCATTACTTTTTTTTATTTATTTAATGTAAATCTAATTTAATAATGTTATTATTAAGTTCTGCAAGTTTTTTTAGTTTTTATTATTGTGACAGCTGTTTCGGCGTTCAATGACATTTTCAAACTGCGGTTAACCAAAATTGTGACGTTATGTACATGATTTTATTCACTCTCACCCCATTCTAATTTGGGCGGGTTTTTGAAAATAATTATTTATTATCGGTAAAACCGATTTACTTAAAAAACAATTAAAATTCTGAATTCTGTGAGGTTTTCACATTTATAATATGTTTCCTCGTATTTAACTGATAATGTTTTCTTAATTGATTTATTTAAATCTGTTACATTGTTTTGATAATGTGAAAATACTGACAAGCGGTGAATATACAATTGTCCTTACTTTATTAATTAATGTTATATTAGGATCATACGTTCGTTTATTAATTCCTAATTGTTCAAGTAAATTTAATGAAAGACCCTTACCTTCTATATTTAAGGGTATATCGTTGTTGTTGTCAAGCGATACGTGATTATTTACTAAGAGATGTTCTGCGAGTTTTGTAGAAGTGCGTTTATTTTTATGACATCGTATATGTTATTCTAATCTGGTTGAGAAAGCGCTTCCCGTCTGCCCGATAGAGGTAACGTTGCAGTCCACGTGGTCACATTATAATTCGTATATGCCACTATTAATCTGTTTAGGATTTTTACTTTTTGAGTTTTTTAGGCTTGTTCCTACATTATTATTGGTTCTAAAAGCTATATTTAAACCACTTTTTTTTGTATTGCAATTTTTACAGATATTGGAGAGATCCAATATCTGTAAAAATTGCAATACAAAAAAAAAGTGGTTTAAATATAGCTTTTAGAACCAATACAGAAATACCAGACATTTTTCTAGTTTTTTTATTATGTACCGGATATATTAAATAGATTTTTTTTTATATTTCTTGCTTTTTATAATTTTTTCAATGTTATTTGCCTCATAGCTGTTATTAATCGCGATTGTTATTATTGTTACGTTTTCTATTTTTGTCTAGATGGATATTAATGAATCTATTTATCATTATTGTTTAATATCATTATAGAATGAATCTATGTATCATTATTGTGTAATATCATTATTGTTACTTACTTATTACTACTTATTACTATTTATTTACATTTTATTTTTATTTTGTACCTACATATTTTTATTTACATACTACTATTTACGTATTTTTATTTACATAGTATTATTTACCTATTTTTATTTTTATTTACATATTATGATTTACCTATTTTTATAATTATGTACTTATTTACATAATTTTATTTACTTATTATTATTTACTTGTTTTTATTATTATGTACTTATTACTATTTACTTATTAATATTTAGTTAATATTTAATGAGCATTATTATATGCTTATTACTATTTACTGATCATTATTTACTTACTATTATTATGTAATTATTATTATCTGATCTTTATTATTTATTTACTATTGTCTACTTATTAATATTTACTAATTTTTATTCATGTTCGAGTATTATTGTTTGCTTATTGAAATTTACTGATTATTTTTAAAACCCGCTCATCTCAACACAGGATTGCCCTAGTGAGATGGGTGGCAGATTTGTTTGTTTTCATAATTAAATTTAAGAATAAATAAATAAATGTACCATTGAATGGAAGCTGATGATTTATGATGAGTTGAGCTATGAGCTGATGAGTTGAGTTTAAATTTATTGTTGTATCTGTACAAGTTGGTTTTATAAATATTTCAAAGAAATGTCTATTATTACTTCTACCAGTTAATATTATTAAATTTGATTTTCATTAAATAAAAAATAAAAAAATTAAATGGAATTCTTCGAATTAAACACAAAAACAATTAATGAAACATATTACGTTATTACCGTATCGTAAATAAGTTTCCATTAGCAATTACACTAGCAGCTGTACCTACTAACGAACAGTGGTTGCGAATTGCTTATATCTCCAGACAAGTTTATAGCCATTATGTGTAATTCAGTATAATTCGACCGTATTTATCATTCTATGGGGTGGGCCGAAATTACATGTTCCAGCTAACGACTCCCGTAGAAAACTAACAAAGCGTGCATTTAGCCCAAAGAGGACTCCGTTTGAAGTTTTTCATTTCTTCTGCCGTACCCAGCACTCCAGTGCGAAACGTAATGGGCGCCAACTCAATAAAGGAGCGAATCCTAAGAGATATTTAATATAAGGGATGAAAAAATAGTGCAGTGCTTTTTACAAGGTGGTTGGACTTGAATATGAACCAGGTCTTTTGAGCTTTTCATTTGGGCTAAACGAAAGGTAAAAGGAAGGTTGAGTGCAATGCTTCAGGATAAACAAGATTGGACTTTGAAATAGTAAGAGTTACTTAATAACGAATGCTTGTTGATATTATAAAACAAATTTAGGAACACCTCTCATTTTTTTAAGAAACTTATTAAAAATGACCACATTAAAAATTTATATACAGATTCTTTAAATTTAAAAATGAATGGGCAATGTAATGAAAAGTTTTTTTTATACTAGAAAATAAGTATAGAAGCTAATTATGTTAACCCGAGCAAACCAATAATTTTATTTTCTTGTGTTTTTGAATCGTTAACGCCTTTCGGCTTTTCATAGTACAACATAAAGTACAAGACATAGACTATAACGTGAAAAATATGTTAGCGATAAAGAACCCATATGAGCGTGTATAACAACAAAGATATATATTTAATATCTGGAAATTACAAAGCAAGAATAAGCGTCTATTTAAGATATTTAAAAAAATAGGACTGATGTAAGAAAAATTTATTCATTCGGGTTTCACTTTTCTACTGACGACATTAAACTATTCGTGAGAATGGAGTCATTAGTAGGTAACTTCAGGATGATATTAACGCACTTATTGACTGGAGTTTTGAGAATAAATATGTTCAGTTTTGTGCTTTACGAGTTCACACAAGACCGTATGTATTTTAATTACAAAATGAAAGATACGTCTCTAAAGCACATACGACTTATAAGGCCTTGGAATTGTATTTCACGCTTGTTTAACATTTCATGCTAACATTGAAAACATCTGTAAATCAACCATAAAAATGTTGCGGTTTGTCATACACTGTTCATGGAAGTTGAAAAACCTTACAGTTATAAGGCTGCTTTACTTTACTTAGTTTATTATCCCCATTCTCAATAGTAGATCTCAGGTATGGAGGCCAGAAGACACCGTCTATGTTATAATTGTCGAGAAAATTCAAATGAATTTTCTTACAATTCTTCTACGTGAGAGTGTGGTTTTTACCCATGGCTGTTTCCGACACCATTTATCTCGGGAATGCCGAATATCTGCGGCCTAAGTTCAACGAGGGATATAGCATTACTGCTTATGGCTCATAAACTCTTGAACGGTGTGTTATTAATACCTGACATGCTGGCTGAAATAGAATTCTATGACCCTGTTAATTTCACGCGAGGTCGCTAACACAGGGTTCTGTTTCTTTCCAGTTATATAACTAACTTACCGATGATGATGCCCCCGGGGAGACTTATTAGGCTAATTAGCTGCCTCGCAGGAAATTTGGATATTTTCCATATGACCTACGACAAGTTAAAGCACGAACTGGATATTATATACTATATGTACATAAGGTCATTTCATAGATA
>JAHDVE020002981.1:0-38001 GCA_022606495.2 Halesus radiatus | reverse complement strand
AAACAAGTTTTTTTCGGTCCAGTTTTCAAAATGTCGCGTCCGTTCATAATCTATTTCTGTTATATCAAAGTCTCCGTTTAAATCACCCATATTTATAATGTAGAAAAGAAACGTGAATTATTTCAAATACACATATTAGGAGTTTATAAAGGCACACTAGATAGACACATAATATTAAGTCAGTTAACAATTTCGATAGGTTCCTAGACAGATGATGGTTTTGTTCGGACCGAGGTAGGTGAGATAATTGGCACCAGTCAATGCGTTGTATCTGTTTCATGCCTGAATATATGAGAAATAAATAAATAAATTTTAAATAAAAGCCTGACAGTTGAAATAGGCAGCCCCCTCACTGGGTAGAGAAGATTATCTCCACATTTATGCACCTCTAACTACAGTTGAGACAGGAAGAGGGAGAATTGTTGTACACAAAAATTTTACAATACGATATATATTCACATTGTAAGAGGAATTAATTCCTGATATCAATATTCGTAAAAAAATATTTCGAACGTATATTTTACTAAAAAAAAAAAGGTTTAAATATATTGTTATAAATTTGTGTTAAACAGTCCCTACCTCATTATTGTAATCCATAAATATTTTATGAATAAAATAAAACGTAGAGAAAAAATCATCTCATCAAAACACCTTGTTATGTTGGTACCATTGAATTGGGAACATCTGACGTCATGTCAGGGCTCAAGATGGGAAATGATCTCAACTCCCGGCCACGAGTATTGTCAAAACCTGCAAATCACTGAAATTATACACATGCATAGGACAGGCAGTAGTGTGCACTATTCATTAACCAAGGGTGCCCTGTAACTTCCAAGTGCTAATTTTTACCAAATAAATTATTCATGAGTGAGAGTCATCTCAGTTGTTTCTTGTTGAAAATGACAAAAAAACTCTTTGAATAAAACGATTATGACGTAAAGAAAGGGTTTTTGAAAATGAGTATTTTTTGTTTGTATTCGTTTTTCTTATAGTAGGTCATAGAATAAATAAGAAAACAAGAAATGCGATGTGGGCGTGTTTCGTGATCCAAAAGTCTGGCCATATGGCCGTATAATTTCCAAAACCAAAAATTATTTTACCATCATTTCATTTCGATCAAACGGAATGCAATATATAATACAGGCAGTGCGACAGGGCTGTATTTCATTGGCTCTCTCGGGGCTAGAACCAAAAGGTTCTGAGTCGAAGGCACACCAGCTTCTATTTATTTTTATATATATTTTACTAATTTTCTAGATGTAAATACTTATTATTTACCAATCAATTTTTAACCTCACTAGGGCTAAATCTGTATCGAGGTAAATAATTTTATTAAAAAAAAAACGCATTGAATTTTATTCAAATCTACATGGTAGGCATTTCTAGTGTGTATTCTTTATTCTATGGGGTACGCACAGCTTTTTAGGGTTTATGGACTGCACCGCACTTAGAATAATAGTTACTCTAAGGCACCGCACTGGAACATAGGTAAAATGTATAATGGTGTATTTCACATTTACTTTCAACTTTTTAAACCTTTATACTTTGACATAATATTTGGTATTTCGACACTGCCCAGAATCAAAATACCATTATATTACATCTTAGGACGGAGCCCTTTAGTCGCTGCTCCGTCAGCAACTGCGAACTATCCTACAAGGACGAGGATGTCTCAGATGCTGACGCTATAGTATTCCTGCTTCAGAGGCTCAATGGTCCGCGGGACCTGCCTGACTTTAATGCCACGCGGCCCCCTGGACAACGCTGGGTCTTCCTGACCGACGAGTCTCCCAAACACACGTTCAGCGCCAAAACCAACTGGAAACAATTTGAAGGAATATTCAATTGGTCTATGACGTATCGGTGAGCAGCCTTTTCGTTTGTTATTTCAGAATTTTCAATTAACTCAAGTCGGAAGCATAGCAATCTTTAGAATGTAATGATAGTTTCAACGGGATGTCGATGTAATGTGCTCTTAGGAACTGCTGTCTCCGGCACCTCCTCCTTGCCTGGAGCAAAGGTGAGCTGCCCACATAGGCATATAGGCACAGCCCACCCCACGTTGCTCGCATCAAAATATAAATTATAATAAAATGCGTAAAATTATTGCAAGAAAACAATCACTTTATAAAAACACGGGCGAAGTGCCAGCCACGAAACGCAGCGCCGCACACGCTACACTGACCGAACCACTATTTAAATGTTAAATCTATTCTATATATTCAATCGTCCATGATGTGTGATGTGTGTGCAATGCGCTTCGAGGGACGACTCATTTGTATTAGCGTCTAAAAAGCAATGCTTTTCGGCAATGCCAGCAAATGTTGCAATCATTGCCATCTGTTGGTACATTAAATAATTAGAACAACTTTATGAACGATTATTATACTATATATCATATTACTTAATATTACATTATATTAATTACATACCTTACGTATTATTCCTATCTTACATTTAATAGCTATGTTATTTATTATTCTTTTATATTATACATTGTTTTTTTGCTCACTTATTTTGAGATTGTAGAGTTTTGTTTTAAATGTTCTTACTCGATTCTCCGTTTTCAGGCTATCGGGAAGAAGATTGTATATATGTATACACCCTGATGGACTATGCTTCTGTTGCCACTTTCAGTCTTTACTGTATTCGTGTACAATTTATTATGTTGCCTTGTGTAGTGTTCGTGTACACGTGATGTTTTTTTTATAAATGCTGTGTTCGTGTGTATAAGTCCATTTTGTATTTTGTAGATTAATAGGCATATATTATATTAGTACAGTTCTTATTTTCAGCAAGTTCATTTTTTGGTGTAGTTTTTTGTTGTTGTTGTGATTGTCAGCGTTATAAATGAAAAGTTTTTTTTATAACTTTATTCTGTATTATTTGTAACTCATTAAAGTATGTAATGTGTTTGTTTCCCCATATGTTTATTGGATAATTTAGGTGGAACTGGATTAAACTAAAGTATAGGCCCCTCTTAACGTGTGCTGGTAAAAGATCAGCTATTCTACCAAATACACCAATTAGTGGGATTTTTTTTACGGTAACTCCACACAGAAGACCTTGAAGGAACTCAAGGCCTATATCATCTTTGGGGATGCTGTGTGGAGGGTCTTTTAGGGGATAGGAAGAAGTGAACTTGGGTCTTGAAGAGACCCGTGTTGTAGGATGGAGGAAATTCAGAGGCCGGCAGATCACTACACAGCCGAGTTGTTGAACACAGGAACGAGTCGTAAAAGCGACCCGTTCTCATGTGACAAATGTTGAGTGTGTGCAAATGTATTGGGCACGCGTTTGGCGTGTTTCCCGACTATGCAACGGTACCGAAGGGATCATTGACTCTAGTTCCTCAGAGCATCTTCTATTAAAATACCGGTAAAACAAGGACAGCATTCCCACCTTATGTCTGTGCTTCAAAGTTTGCAATCCGTTTGTTGAGATAGGCGAATCTACCAAACGGACCGCCCATTTCTGCACAGAGTCAAGGGATGATCAGGGATGATTTGTTCATTTAATTTTTGTACGTGTTGTTTAAAGGACAAGGGTTTATCAATATATAGGCCCAGGTATTTTTCACTATCTAAAATGCGTAGGTTTCTTTCTTCTATTTGTAATGGTTTATAAATCGGCGTTTTTCTTTTTCGTGAACTTATGATCATGTAACCAGTTTTTTTTTACATTTATTTTATTTATTTATTAATGCATTTTATGATACATACATTCACACAAACGAGGTACAATGATTATAAACATTTTTTTTTTTTAACATTAAATTATAAATACATCTGAACAACCTATGTGTAATGTATATAAAACAAAAAAATCCCACATAGGCAAGGCCAGTGCGTGGGTATACCTGGTATCAGTTAGTTGCAGTATATTAGTTTATTTGTATTAATACATGGATGTTGAAGGTAAGTTAAATAAAAGATTTTAAGTTAAATAAGAAAATAAATCGAAAAACAAAGAAAGAAAAGTGGGGAAAATATACAGTTATAGCAGGAAAAGGTTGATATCTTTAGTTTTAATCCAGTTTTTTATTTCGTATGTGTTTAAAGATGATATGTATGGACACTTACATTCTGTATATAGAACTTTAAACATTTTAGGAGCAATAAAAAAAGCATGTCTCTGCGCAAGCCTAGTTTTACATAAAGGTACTTCAAGTACGTTTATCCTGTGCTAGAGCGATTTTCGTTTTTTGGGAATAGTTTTTGTCTTGAAAATACATATTTTAGGCACTGTAGACAATACATTTTTCTTATATCTAACAGTTCAGCCTCGTGGAATAGTTGCATGGAGGGGAAGGTACTTTCTTTATGTAACGTTATTTTTAGTATTAGTTTTTGAGATGTTTCAAGTGGTTTAAGGTAAGTATTATAAATCCCCCCATCCGCTTATTCCATACGATACTGATGATTGCACTAGTGCATGGTATACCATTTTCTTTATTTTGATATCAACTATGTTATTCAAACGTTTAAATATGTGAGTTAAATACCTTAATTTATTTACAAACTTTTCTACATGATATGTCCATTTGAGTTGACTATCTATTATAATTCCTAAATATTTAACTGTATATATAACATTAATATTTAACATTCATTTTTAATATGTTTTAATTAGCCAACTGTTGATCCAGTTGAAATTTTTCAAAAAAAAATTCCAGGTTTTTGGGGAAGTAAAATTTTGCAGTGTCATCTGCGTGCAAGAATATTTCATCATTTAGATTTAATTCACATATATCATTTATATATATTTGGAATAAAAGTGGCCCCAGTATGGATACCGAGGAACCCCATAGTTTATGCTATTGAGTTGACTTTTTTTTTATCTCCTATGCTAACTTTTTTTTTTCTATTGTTTAGGTACGACATGATAAGTTTAAGAACAGGTCCAGTTACACCTGTTTTTTCTATTTTTTTAACAAATATTTCATAACTCATGGTGTCGAAGACTTTTTGGAGGTCTACTAGCATTGCTATGACATGATTTCCATTATCTATGCTGGTTCTAAGTTTATTTATATGGTCTTTAGTTGGAGAAAGAGTGTTAGACTTTTTTCTAAAACCGTATTAAAAATTATTTTATTTTATGAAAGTTATTTAATCTATAGTATATTTTTGATAAAATCGGTAAGACAGAGGTGAACCTGTAGTTGGAGGTATGAACTTATCAAACCGATGTCTTCCATTACTCCCCTTCTTATTACTTCAGCCCTCGAACATTACCCAAATGGTGATACCATGATTTCACTAGCTCTGGAAGGTTAGAGTTTTTGTGCGGTATCTTTCAATTTTTAGTTTTTTTTTATCTCATTCAATCCTTTTCAGCATGGAATCGGATGTCCCAGTGCCTTACGGAAGGACGACTCATCTAGAAGTACCAATGGACCTGCCTGAAAACTTAGACTTTACGGAAACTTTTAACCTTCTGGTGCCAAATGGAGCCATCAAGCGCAGGGACGTGCTCGTGGCGGTCATGATGTCCAATTGTCACCCGAGCAACGAGCGCCTGAAATACGTCAAAGAGCTGCAGAATTTTATGACTGTCGATATCTATGGCGCTTGTGGGACCGAATTTAAATCAGTGTAAGTCCTATCAAGTTTAGCAGGAGCGAGTGGTTATTTTTAATCACATTGGAAGGCAATTTTTTTAATTTTATTTATTAATTATTAATTATCAATTATCAATTATCAATTATTTTTTCACGCAGATTACGTCTTAATCTTAATTTATTTTCAGATGCCCCAAGCGAGGTGCGGGTAAAAACTCAAGATATGGCGGCCAGTGTCCCCAGCTTGACAGATACGCATTTTATTTATCTTTTGAGAATGCCAACTGCGAGCAGTACATCAGCGAGAAGCCTTTCTACAATGCATACCGCACGGGTGCAGTTCCCATAATAATGGGACCACCGGAGGAAGACTGCCGCATTCAACTTCCCCCAAAATCTTACATACACGTAAAAGAATTCGCAAATCCCGAGGAACTCTCAGAGCATATATTGTTCTTGAATTCCACGTGGGAAGACAACTATTTGAGCCTCCATTATTGGAGAAAGAGCTTCGAAATTAAGAACGAGCATGGAATGTTTGGGGCGCCATCTTATCATTATTGCAGAGTGTGCGAGGCCCTAAATTATAACAGCGAAGAACCTAAAGTGTACAACGATTTATCGTACTTTTTAGATCCAAATATAAATTGTAATTAATTGCATAGTTAATAACATTACGCAATCAAACTATCGACGTATTTTAATTGTCGTATCGATGTAACAATTTTAGGATTCAACCCTAGAATGGATGCGTTCTTCTTTAGCCCAACAGTGGAAACGAGAAGTATATTTTACTCCCATTTTGAATTATGTGTTTTTCTTCTATCTTTGATTAATCTTTGTCGTTTAGGGTAATAAATATTGCGATCACTCATAATAAACATATTTATTGCTTAAATTGATTAAAAAAAATCACTCGTTTATTGTGTCTGAGAAGCGATCAGTAATTATCACTTAATAGTTTCCACCATACAATGAATGAGTCGACAAATTTCTTCAGTGAATTTTTTTTTTAAATTCCCTGCTATGCTAATGAAGACAGACGCATTGCTGAGGAAAGTACTCGAGGAAAGCATATTTTGAAAAAAGCTAGAGCGATCGGTTAGCACTTCAGTGAAAAATTAGTTTGAAGTTGGATATAATAAATTTGATTCCTCGCTTCCAATCTAGGGTTGAGTTCGTCGTAATTAGATGATATTAAAATTATGTCAAATCATCATACAAGTCTTCGATCGCGACCGGGAATTGAACCATTTCGCTATGCGGGCGCTTGCAATACCCACTGAGCTATCGCGCCAACTTTCAGGCCTGCTATATTTCTTGTACACACAGTGTTTTTGAGATTATTAACTTTGTTTTGAGTTTTATCTGCTGAAGGCATTAAGGGGTAACACCACTCTAGCTTTCGAAGATTTTTAATTTTGTAGTGTGCCATGGGTAATTTTGTAGTGTGCCATGGGTAATTTTGATCCCCGCCCGCATAGTCTATTTTCGTAATAACTTACTTGTTTTTTGTAAAATGATGTTTTTATAAATTATGCCGTCTTACCGGATAATGTGTTTACATATTTACACAAATTGTATGTATCTATCATAAGCAGTTTCCCAGGAATAGCTACTTGTATTCAGAGAAATGATTGTTTGACAATGCCGATCGTATACGCCGGCATTTAACGGAAACAGGTTATGTGTTTCCGATGGGTATTTTCGGTACACTAAAAGTTAATGGGGCCTCAGAGTCTCAGTAATAAGGTACAATAAGTTTTACAAGTGTATATTCTGTGAACGAGATTACAATATTTGCGCGCAGTCTGGCGAGCGCGCATCCAGCATTAGGACCCGCCCCTGACTGACATGACGCTGCAAAAGAGGCCAGGGTGCCAGACGATTGAAAACATCAACTTAGAAGGCCATTTTATTGTATGGTCCAGGTATTGAAGACTAGAGGTAAACAAATACGCGTAATATGTAGGTATATCTCAAAACCACATTTTTCAAGCTAGCCGGAAATATAACTCTACATTAATCAATTCACTTGAAATTTTATCTGTGGCTTTTACATAAAATTACCTTGTGAGGTACGTTCGGATTTTAAGTTTCGCTGTGACCTTTTTCAGTTTTTAATTAATTTTCACGATATTTTGTGCAAAAAATTAACGTTTTTTTACGTACCCGCTTCCCGAGATAGTCATGTAGAACTGATTTTTTTTTTTTTAGAAACTATGTACAATAAATAATTGTAATCAGATTTTGTATTTAATTGGCTATTACTTTAAAAATTAAAACTTTAAAAAAATTGTTGAAATTAGGTTAATTTTCCGAGCGCCGGAGTGGCATTGTTCCTTAAGCAAAAAATCGTTAAAAATTGTTTGTTTATCAAAGTCGGGGTCTCCCATTTGGTTTTTATCATGTGAAGACCTTTGTAGCTAAGAGGTAGGGTTCGTGTATCTCGTTTGATTCTTTAAATCAGATCTGTAAGTGATGTGTGGAGCAACAATAAGTGTTTCTATGTATGGTTTATGTGATGTATTATATTCTATTTGTAAATAATTAGTTTAATAAACGCTTTTCTTAGAAAATTCCGTCTTCATTTAGTGTGTGACATCAGCAAATATTGAAAAAAAATGTTTATAGAAAGACAAACATTCCCGGGTTACGAATAACCTGACAATATTTGAAAATCTCCTACCGCCATCACAGTAACCGGAAGATGTTGCTTGTGTCGTTATGTGGGACTTAGCCAGCCGAGGAATTGAACTCACGATGCCTGGGTGGGACCCAGACGCGGTGCAAGCTCAGTCACTGACCGGACTGCTATTATTTTGGTGGTTTTACGGAGTGGTTTGACATCACAACAGGCGTTAAGCAAGGTTATGTAATGTCGCCGTGGTCATTCAATATATACATGGATAATTGTATGCAAGAAGGATAACATAGACCCCGAGGGAAATTATTTTCTGAAAGAGGTGAGCTTGGGCGCGACACTGAGCAATCTGAAAGTATCTTGCCTGCTGTGTGCTGATGATGCGGTGCTGATTGTTAACAGTGTGGAAGATCTACAGTCGCTCTTGTCTAGGATGAACGAAGAAGTAAGTCGAAAGTCGTGGTGTTTGAAAGACAGAGAGTACGAAAAGAGTGTTCAATATAGTTAATAATGATGAGTGATGAATACTTGGAGCATGTGGAAGAGTTTGTGTATTTGGGAAGTATGTTTACGAAAGGTGGATAGTCTGATAGGGATATTGAAAGAAGGGTGAATGCAGAAAACTTTATTTATTTTTAAAATAGAACACATACATTGGTTACATGTGTTATAATATGAACATAATATCTACACACAGACGTTTTTAAAATTTAAGTTACAATATGCAATTAAGAAATATAAATCAAATTTAAAAAATAACATAATTAATAATTGCACTTTACTTATTTCGTCCCTTCCTTGTAATTTAAGAAAATTACAAAACATTTTCTAATTCTTTTTTATATTTTTAGGTATTTCTTGGAAGATCTTAAGGCTGCGCGGCCTGTTTCATACAAAACTTAATTTTGGATTTGAAGCCAAAATACTCACCTTAACCTAATGATCTTTTTTTCCATCAAAAAAGTATAGTAAATATCTAGTACGGATTAGAAGTAATTTATTTATTTTTGTTTTACATTATATAGTACACGTTTTATAGTATATGCCATTAAAGGAATTGATTTTTCGCGATTTTAGAGGCACCTTTAACAATTATTTGGGAGCTAACGGTGATTTAAAAAAAGTTTTACCCCATCTGCTTTGAAAATATAATGAAATATAATTTTTTTTTATACATTAAAATAAGCATTATGGCAGACTTTAAATGAAATTAAAAACGACCAATTTACGTTGTAAATAAATAAAACACTTCTCATCCGTACTAGATATTTAATAAGGCTTTAATTTAAAAAAAAATATATAATTCAGTTTGGGTGGGTATTTTGGCCTCAAATCCAAAATAAAGTTATGTATGAAACAGGCAGCACAGCCGTTCCTCTTTCGAGGACTGAACGCGATTGGCCTTAATAACAAAAAAATCCAAAGAAGCGAAGCTAGCAGTCCACAATGGAATGCTGATACCAACTCTGATGTATGGCAGTGAAGTATGGAACTGGAACAGGAAGGATGAAAGTAGACAGACTTCTGTAGAAATGAGATCTCTGAGGTGTAATGTGTGGTGAAACTTTGTATGAACGTGTTAAAAATGTGGAGATTCGGAAAGAATGAAAGGTTAATATAATCGTAACGGTTAAGATCAAGATGGTTTGTGCATGTAGAACGGATGAACGAAGAAAGGAGTGTAAGGAGATTGTGTGACGCGGAAGTTGAAGTTGGGTAGGCCCGAGGAAGACATGGCACGATCAAGTAAATCAAATACTTGAGTCGGGTCATGTTAAGAGTCAGAATAACAGAAGTGTATGTCTGAGACGATACATGCATTTGAATAAAGCAAGGGGTGTGTTCCGAGACAGAGTTGTGTGGCGGTCTATCCTCTCTGCCTATCTCTACCGAGAAACGGCTTGATGCTTAGTTAGTTGTTATTATAATGAATTAACTTTATGACAGTATTTTCCTGGAAAATTATTCACTATCAATTTTCCAGTCAGCTCTTCAAATCTTCCAACAAAGCCCCACACGCACTTCAATGACATGGTACGGGTGACATTGTTCAATAACGATATTTTAATATTTATTACAATCGAGAAGGCACGTTATTTTGTTTATTTATTCAGAACTTGGAGACAATACTGCTTAGTTAACGGAAAACCAGTACAATAAATTGAACTATTGCCTATACTGTCTTTTAAAACATCTATAGAAAAACAAATTATTTGTACCAAGTAACATAATACAAACAATATTTTTATTGTTTTTTGTTGTTGTTTATATTGTAAAATTAAGGTCTTAAAAATTAAATGTGTTAAAAAATATTTGTTACCTTAAATCAGGGCTGCCCAAAACTCATCCCGCTTGTGAATTTCTATTTTATCAACAAATAAAATCAGTTGGTGTCAAATGCGTTTTAATATTGTATTTCTATCACTGATCGGTAATCTCGCAGTTGATTTTTGTTGTTGTGTTTTTATATCACCTTGTGTTTTTGTCCAACGGATGGATTTGAAAAATATAAAAGACTTACTTTAACCAGTGATTCCTAACCCTATTTGGAGTGAAAAATGTAGAGGACGTTTTAAAAACATAACAAATCAGTAGGTATTGGACAGTTGGAGTCTGAGTGGGGGGTTGGGCGGTTACTCGATTTAGTGACCAGTGACGACATGTGAAAGATTTTATTTTTTTTAACTAAAAAAAAGTGTATTAAAAAAAGGAAAAAACACATACATTTTATCGAAACGAAAATTTCATTAACCTTTTTTTTCAAATAAGTTCAGGAATCGCTGGTTAAAGTTCGTTACGTACGTGCCTTAACACATTGTTTATGTACATAATGTATAGATATTTTACGCGTTGTCACCCTGTTTCACCTTCCGAAGGCATTGTCAAAGTATGGTTCTATTATTTATGTAAAAAGATATTTAATGTTTGTTTCTGAGATAATGGAGATGTATGAAATTAAATGTATTTTAAACTATTAAACGCGTTATAAAGGTAGAACCCTTATGAATTAATATTTTTATGCTCCATTTTTTTTGGATGCGATGACTCGGATTTTTTGATTTTGGACAGCCCTGATAATACCCTTTAAAAGTAGGTACCCACCCAATTAAACTTTGTTATTAGATTCAAACTAAGAATAAAACCAATTATTTTTTGTTTAAAGAAAGCTCAAAAAAATAAATCGAATTACTTAGTAATCGCCGTCATGTTCAGGAAGAAATTTTATCTAACTCGCCCGAAAATGAAATCATTTAAAACATGTCTGTTTCAAATGATGTTCGGTACGATTTTCCTAATTTTCGTAAATTTATTTGTTTTGTGGGCGATCCATCAGAAAAGTGTGCGTTCTTTCATTATCGGTGATAACAAAAAAATGGTGGACGTTGGGAAGAATTACGTCAACGACTTTTTCAACAGGCGACAAGTGAGTAAAATTATTAAATAATATTCATTACATAGCAACACTGTTTCGGTAAAGACACTCAGAAACTCTTTATTCGTATTTTCAAAACCGAGTAACGTTTCACAATTTAAACTCGTTTTTGGGTATTTTTTATGGAATTTTTAGGTTAGTTATTTGTTTATCTCTTTAAACCCAAACTAAGACCTATTAACCTGTTTTTAATATAATACAGTAGGTATATTAACTGCTTGTGAAACAGGTTCTTAGTTTGGGTTTAAGGAGAAAAACAAATAACTAACCTAAAAATTCCATACAAAAAACTTCATGCTTTACTGAATTTATGTGGATTATTTTGCATCTCTTATTATTTCTTGTTATAATTCAGTTAAAACAAAGTGTTATTTTAATAATCTATGGGAGTTAAGAACGAGTCTGAATTGTGAAAATTTACTCAAAGCCGCAGGTAGCAAATTTTTGAGAAAAAAAAATTATTCTGGAATCAGAGGATTATTTTAACCCTATCGAAAGCGTTATTTTTATCGTTTTAATAAAATTCAATCAATTAGTAACATTTTTTAAATATGAATTTTCTATCATATGGTTCTTGATGATAAATAAAAACACTGACTCCTGTTGAAGCCAGAGTCAAGTTAGCCTCTCAGAAGCTGGGAGTGCAGGGCCCGCAAATACTTTAACCCCTCGAGTCTTTTTGGGAGATATTTCTCCCAGAAAACAAATAGCCGTATTCTTTTAGAGAGATATTTCTAACAGTCCGAAACGGACTCATAAAAGTCATGTTATCTCATTTTGTACTCTAGTGATGTATATGATTTAAGCTGTGTTAGAAAGAGAAAAAACACGCGTTTTATTGCCATTTAACGGTGAGAGGGACGTCGGAGAGTTATTATTTATTAATTCAAAATAATGATAATATTATTGTGCAATACGATAAGCATGGTGTTTTAAAGAGAAAAATATTAATTAAGTTTTTTTTTTAAATTTGTATGGGCTTAGCATTTATCAAAATATAATCAGAAATATTACACATTTCTGACCGTTCTACGCATGTTTTACAAAAACATTTAAAAATTTGAATATCCTTAAAAAATGCTGTGAAGGTTTTTCTGTAACTTGTCGATAAGATAAATTTAAAAAAAGAACTGTGTGGTTTAATTTTTTTATGAACACTACGTAACTTTAATGTTTTTTTTTTGTAATGCGGATTACAAATCTTTGGTTATGTTTATTTACAAAAACACAACGACAAAGGATTAAAAATACTTTTTTCCACTGTAAAAATCATATTCGTATTTTAAATATTTTGCAAAACATAGAATGGGACGATCAGAAAAAGTAATATTTCTCATTAGATTTTGATAAATACTAAGCCTATGTAAATTTATAAAATATTTTTCTATTTAAAAACATTATGTTTATCGTATAGCGTAATAATACTTTCATTATTTTGAATTATTGTAATAAATAATAACTCTCCGACGTTCCTCTCGCCCTTAAAAGTTTAGCATGCACATTTAAGTAAAATTATCATACTATCAAAAAGACTCTAGGGGTTAATAGTACCTACGCAACTGATGACCCTGTATAAATCGCAAGTGCGCCTCACTGTTAAATTTTGCAGCCACCTCTGGTCTGAATCCCAAAAATGCATGAAAAACCTGCAGTCTGCAGAAACTGGCGGTCCGTTCGTTATATTCCCCTATCTTAACAAGCGGATTGCAATCTTTAGAGCACACCCGTCAGGTGGGAATGCTGTCCTTGTTCTTCCGTTATTTCAATGGAAGATACTCTGAGAAACTAGTGTCATTGCTCCCTTCAGCACCGGCGCGTAGTCGGGAAACACGCCGAACGCGTCCCCAACATTTGTAAATGGTTGACATTTGTCACATGAGAACGGGTCGTTTCTACGACTCCTTGAGTTCAACAGCCTGGCTGAGGAACAATTTGCCGGCCTCTGTGTTTCCTCCGTCCCACAGTTTGGATCTCTTCAAGACCCATGTTCATTCCTTCCTCTCCTCAAAAAGACTCTCCACACAGCATTCTCGAAAAATTACACAGAGTTAATTGAAAACAAATATTAATAATAATAATATTAAAGATTATCAAATTCATTGTCAGTTTTAAAATGTCATCCTTACAAAAATTATCAAATTCGTCACGCATAAGTGTAATTAAAAAAATCGTGTTAATATTATTTTGACATTATGAGATAAACAAAAAAATTTATTTTAAAAATATATTTTGAAAAAAAAATTCTATCATTTTCGTATTCTCAGTTGAAAAATCTATTGATACTACTTTTTCTACGCCAATTGAAAATGCACGCAAGAAGCTCATCGCCATAGAAGTATATAATAATAGATTTGTGAGCCCCATGAACACACAAATTCAAAGCTCATTTCATTGTGGGGACGTGCGTGGTGTGGGTAGGGTATCATGAGTTAGTTCAGCTCTTTCTGGAACCTACACGTTGCCGCAAGTATGCTACCCTGCTGTGACGGTCAGTGGGTGTACAGAGTTTTTATACAGGGTAGGGAATAGGAAAATGAGCAATTTAATTGATATTTCAAAAAATTACCCCGAACAAGTGCTGCTGGCTGTAGCCTGTTGTTTAAGATTACCTAAGTCACATCAAATATCCAAAATGTCGCTTACTTTATGCGTATTACTAGCCAATTACTGGATATATAAAATTTTAATATTTTTTCTGCTAAATAATCACATACATGATGTTATCATTATTTTTGTTAGTAAAGTTATTCTAGTTAATAAATATACCAACAGATGGCGCTGATCGCTATATTTGCTAGCATTGCTGAAAAGCACAACTTTTTAGACACTAACACAAACGAGTTGTCCCTTGACACGCATTGCTCACACATGTACATTTGAATGTATGGAATAGAGTCAACATTTGAATATGATGTTCACGTCATTTTGCATATATAATTCCTGCCTTTGCCATATTATTGTGGTGTGGCAGATGTAGCACGCGGCGCTGCGTTTCGTGGTTGGTGCGTGGTGGACTAAAGTGGTGAATATAGTCTATTGTGAGACCCAATGGATTCTACTTTACCGGAGTCGAAGTAAACTCTATTGTTTCTTTGGGGGCTTAGTATTATATCATATACATTCATAGACTCAAGAAGTGAGCGTGTTTCGTGATCCAAAAGTGTGGCCATTCGGTTAAGGCCCGAATCTAACACAAAAAAATATTTCATCTTCATCTCATTTCGATCAAATGGAATGGTGATATACAATGTAGGCAGTCTAAGAGAGACAGAGTGCTGTATTTGGTGTATTTTCATTGGCTTTCTCGGGGCTAAGGTACTAAGTCAGAGGCACATAATCTTTTATTTAAATCTACGTGGAAGGCACTTCTAGCGTGTATTCTTTTTTCTATGTATGCATGTATGGCTCAAGTTGAACTCTGTAAAATAACATTCTAATTCATTCATTACGTACAACTTCATTCATGTTTAAATACAGATTTTGTCTTTCAGGATTTAAATGTATCACAGTTGGGAAAAGTACTTTTTCAAAATGCTCGATACCCCATTCCTCGAAAAGACAGATTTAAAATCCTCGTTTGGAAAGATGGACCATTTTTGGAAAGACGTCATATTAACTATTTTACAACTAAAAAGTAAGCAATATCTAAGAATACATTGTTATATTTATGTACTTCAAAATTTGCCACCGCTAATATTATAATTGTGTGAAAATAAAACTTTTCTCTTTAACATTCCCCTTTCCCTCCCCAATTCCTTTCAGCGTCAAAGCGTCACAACATTCTTCAATTTCAGATGTCAGAGCTCCATTGACTCCGGGCAGTTGAAACTAATAAACCAATACTTCATCATTACCTTTTTTCCCATTGTCCTAATCTGGTCAGGGACCCATTGCTTCGACAAGGCGCCTCAGGTCGTTCCGGTCAAAGGCTACTTCAGCAGCCTCTGTCCATTGCAGGCCAAGCCTCCAGAGTTGCTTTCCCTAAGTTTGTCTGGGGCCGCCTACTGGACGTCTTTCCTCTGGAATTGCCGCCAGTATTTTAAGCAGAAGTCAATCTTAAGGTTAAACGAAACGTAATACGCGCTCACAGACGGCGCTAATTTAAATATTTGAGAAAAAAAACACTTTCAGCACTTAATACTTTTAAAAATTGAAATGAGTTGTTTGTTGGCGGGTATACACACGCAATATGAAATGGAATAAATTGTTATTTTACATAAAGCTCAAGTCCTCCAAGAAACTTATAAAAATACCGTACTCGTATGTGTTATTTTTACAATAAAATATTGTATTTTTATAAGTTTCTTGAAGGACCTGAGCTTTAAACTTACAATAGCAATTTATTCCATTTCATATTCCGTATGTACACCCGCCAAGAAACAATTTATCTTAATAATTAAAAGCCAAGTATTTTTTTCAAAAATAATTAATTAGCGCCATCTGTGAGTGCTTTTGTTTAACCTTAAGTCTTAACTTTATTTATTTCAGGAACAATCCATTTGACGATTGTTCAGTTAAAAACTGTGACATATCATACGATACAGAAGACCTGAGTAAAGCTGATGCTGTACTCTTTCTGTTGCTCCGACAACGTGGGGTCCTCAAACTACCCACATCATCACGCTCTCCACACCAACGTTGGATATTCCTGACTGATGAAAATCCTTACAATACTTTTCAGTTCAAACGCGAGAATCATTGGAGTGATTACGGGGGGGTGTTCAATTGGTCCATGACTTACAGGTAGGTTGATGAAAACTAATTACTCCGAGTTAATCCGTAAGATGAATTTCCACGTAAAGTCTCTCCTGATTGGGTCAATACTGGATACCGCTGTAATTGCCAAAATTTAGTTTTATAATAAGGTCCAAAAACTTAAATGAATGTAGTAAAGGAAGTGTGAATTTTATATCAGTGTGCATATTAAAAATTTGACATGACTGCTAAACCCAGAGAAATTGATGCAGAAAAAAGGTTTCAATCAAATGAAGTACATAGGTATACAATGTATGCTTGTAGGGGGCGGCGGTTACAACTGTATAGTTAGTTATCCTGTGAAGAAAAAATCGAAAATTTTACACATTTAACAAGGTTGTATTTTATTTTATTTTTTGTTTTTATTCACAATAATTAATGTAAATTTGAAACTAAATTATAGAAATCGATAGAAAAATATTTAAAGCTATATTATTGATTTATAGCTTAATTCTTTGATTGAATCATAGATTTTGCTAGTGCAGAAGCTCGTTAAGAATTCAATACAGATAAAAATCTTGTACAAGCAATTGCTACGGCTACCGAGTTCCTGCAGTGCCAGTGAAACGTTTGCTGGAATCAGGAAGAGTTTTTTTTTAACGTTAACTCCAGGCTGGAGGCCCTAAGGAAAATAATTTCCTTCGGAGCCTATGTTGATGCTGTGTGGAAAGTCTCTTTAAGGAAAGGAAAGAGAGGAAGTTCTGGGAAGGAAAAAGGTATGAGGGGCGGGTAGGAATCTGGGGTTCAGAGTGTCCAGGAGTGGCGTACATATTAATCCATCCCTCCTACTGCGGTGCAAGGGTCGAAAGTGTCCGACTGGAGACGTGAAGGGGTCTCCTTCAACCAGCCTTTGAAGCAAATAAAATCATAAATTACAATAATATAAGTTGCTCTCGGTTGAATGTATGCTCTAATAAAAAACATTAGATACGTCTACAACCACTTAAGCAACACAAAATTGCAATAGATTCTAAAATTTCTTTAATTTTATGCTCTATTTTGCTGATACAGTCAAATTTGATAACGATCACGGCAATAGCGAGTTCACGGCTATAGTGAGCAATTCTCAAATGAAATTTTGGTTCAGGCTTATCTTCATACAATTGTTGGCTGTTATAACGAGAACGCTTCACTGATATACCGTACAAATAATTGTGTCAACACAATTTCTAAATACATACATATTAGAAATGAGGCGTTAATGGATGAGCCGTTCAGTTGTGCTGGCTTATTTTGATGACCCGTGAGCGTATGACTACTGGTAAACGATTTAAGTGATATGATGGATAATTTATGATTTTTTTTCTTGAAAGCCCCGAACCGAGTAATGAGAGTTATAATGCGTTGAGTGTTTTGAAGAAAAAATTGAGAAACATGAAAGCGAAATCTTTAAATCAATCAATGATTATCAACTTCATCAATAAAAGTGTATATTTTTCTAATATGTACGTATGTATGAGAAATAAATATATATCTCGTATATATTTTTTAGAGCAAAATTTTGAAAAGATATTATACATTGATGAATATATTAATAGTAGAGGTATGTAAGTAGGTACATACGTTTTTTTAGACCTCTGCGGATATAATGAGTAACGGCTATAAGGAGCAAATTTAGTCGGTCCCCTCGTTCTCGTTATAACCAAGTTTGACTGTATTTACTTTTACATTTATACATTATTTTATTGTATGTGTAGTGCATTTCATAAGCATACAAAGAATAGTAGCCAAGTCAAATTCCTTGTTTGTTGGTAGATTGAGATTGATGATTTTTGCATTGATGCAGGATCATAGTATAGCGAGTCAGGATATTTTTTAATATTCTGAGTTGTAAAGCTGTGAGTTTGAGTTCATGCAAAATATTTCAGTCTTGGTCTGCCAACGAACAGGGATCTTGACTTTGCAATTTTCGTAGTATGCTCACTATATATGAGTTGCATTGCATTATTTGCTCAATGCCTATGCGTTTCCAGGTATAAAATAATAATAATTATTATTAAAAGTATATCAATACAAAGTTACCTGTCGTTTGCAGAATGAATTCAGATATTCCCGTTCCAAACGGAAGAGTTGTACCACTTGCAACAAATATGCCCAAGAACATGACGCCTGAAACATTTGTCTTTTCCATGATTCCAAATATTGATATCAAACAGAGGAAGGTGTTGGTGGCAGCTTTTCTCAATGATTGCACATCCACAAATCCGTTGCTATCGCAACTGAAGGCGCTGCAAGAGCTATTGGACATTGATGTTTATGGAAAATGCGGTAACGCTAAAAACTCGTAAGTTAATCAATTAAAAAAAATTGATTTTGTTTCGTTATTAAGGTAAGGTATTTTTAAGGTAATATGCTGCAATGGTTCTAATGGAAGAAAAGAATTAGTAAAAATAAGCTGTAATATGAGGTACACTCAACTATTGTACATATCGTCGCAGGAAAGCAATATTGCTGTAATAGCCAAAACCATGTAAAAAAACTCAGGATTTTGAGGCTTATATATCAATTAAAAATATATTGACAAAACAAAGAGTTTTTCGAATGTCACACAGTTCTTATTTTTCGTCATAGGGTCATGGGACCCAGATAGATCGAAGCAGAATAAAAGAACCCGTGGAACAGTGTATACAAAGTATTTTCATGGGTAGTGGTGGTTAGAGCAGTATTGCTTTCTTGCGACAATATCGACCTCCTGCGTAGCTCGGTGCAAGTTGAGTTTTTCATTGTTTTGCACCAAATTTGGGGCCTTCATTGTCAATTCCGTCCCAAATTTCGTGCAAAATGATCTAATGCTCAACTTACATCAAGCTTCTGTCTTTTTAAACAATTCTCCAGTAAATTAATAGACATTCATTGGTATGTAAGTTGATACATGTACTTTACTCATCTTATTAGACGATATCTGTTCTGAGACAGGTAACAATAAATATATATGTATATATATCAGTTACTATTTTATTCTAATTTGCTATTGATATTAGATTTATTAGAAGGTTAGTGGCTAAGGAGCACTTGGTATTTATTTAAAAAAAAAAATTTTTTTCGGATTTAGGACAGTTTTAAAAGATGACTAAAACAGCAAAAAATTCTATGGGAGATTGAATTTCTTCAGAGAAAAAAATTAACTGAAAGTTTCGGTGATATTTATTTGTATTTAGAAATATATATATTTATTTACAATGTTGCGGACTGTGAAAATTAAAAAAATTTTCTGTAAATTACTTTAGGTAGGTGCAAAGGTATGTAAATTGGTTGTGCAAATGTACTATTTATGGATATGATTTTCCAAAGAGATGATTTTTGGGCTTCGTTCTGAATTCTGTGGAGTTTTTAATCAGTCTTAAGTGGCATGGCAGTTAATTCCAGGCTTTAGAGCCTGACGTGCCGAAAGCACGCTCACAGAACTTAGTATCTGATGCGCGCTTTGCTACCTTCAACCTTCCGATAGCTGATGACGTTGCTGATCTCAGAGTTGACTGTCGTGAATTGGAATTTTCAGGGACACACAGTTCAGATTAGCCGGAGCCATCCCGTTAATTGATTTAAATACCATCCAGCAAAACTAGAAAAAGATTCGTTCAAGACATTTCAGCCAATGAAGGTTTTTGAGATGCTCTGCTACTTGTAACTAATAGAAATTATTCTATGGAGTAGTCGTACTAAATCCGCAGAACCCATACTGTTTATCGACTTGATGGAGGAATACGTATGTGAGCTGCAAACAGAACTAATGCCATCTTTATTTAGTAGTTACACAGCGCCCTTGAGGTGATTTGTCACAAAATTGGTGCTATACAAATCATCCGAGTATTATAATTATTACGTTCCTTGCCCAGAAAAAGTGCTTTGACCGCACTGAAAGAATTAAACGGCACTATGAATTCATAGTTCGGCCTCACTCTTTCATTATAACATTCGCCCATGTGGACCTAATATAGGCATCTCGTTTAACCCTGTTGTGCTCTGTATCTATCTCGTTTTCGTGCGTATTCACATAAAAAGTTGTTTAGTATTATGGTGCCTATAGCCATTCCATGTTACACTGTGTTTTCTGCATCTCTTTTTTCTTACACTTGCGTATTTTTTGTTCAAACAAAAGATAGGTAGGTACATACACATTACATACTCGTAAACGTATGGAACGTTCTAAGTTTCATAGTAAAGATGATTGATGTGAGGTTCTAGTATTATTCGCGCTCTCCGCGCCCATGGAAAGAATATTGTGAGGTTTTTAAAATGAATATACTAGGTATTGGGCATTGGGCGCGTTAACAGACATCTTAGTAGTAATTACTGTAATTAATAATATTTTGATGATTTATATAGTACCATTTTGAAAAGTTGACGCCCAGAGCGTACTGCTTCAATTGTGCCAGCATAGGACCGGTCCTGGTCCATACATCTGATAAAAACATGAATTTTAGAACATACAGTGAATTGGATTGCATGGTCTTTAATTTCACACTATATAATTCCTTCCTTGTTTCCAGGTGTCCAACACATTTTGCCGAAGATTGCCCGCAACTCAACGATTACCTATTTTACATCTCGATCGAAACCCACAACTGTATTGAATACTTATCCCAAAGGTTGTTTTGGAATTCATTCGCCAAGGGGGCTATTCCTATTATTCTAGATACTTCGAAGGAAGACTGTCTGAAAATACTGCCACCTAAATCTTATCTGCACTCCTTCGACTTTGAGTCGGCGCACCAACTGGCGGATCATATTTCCATGGTGAATGAAACGTTGGTAGAGTATTTAAAAATGCATCAGTGGAGATCGAGGCTCTACATCAGTAATGAACACGGCTACTTTGGATCGAGGTCATATCATTACTGCAGAATTTGCGAAGCTCTTAATTATAATGATCTAGAGCCAAAGGTTTATGAAGATCTTTCAGGGTTTCTAAGTACCGATGAAAATTGTTTATATTAATTTTTGTCAGAACATTTATTTCATATAAAAGATAATTTTCATTTAATTTTTTTACCTATAAATACTTCTCCAATAAATATTAAAAATGTGTATATTAATTACAAATAAAGCAATAAAACAGTCTTTATAAATTTTAATTTGACTTATCCACAAGAGAATGTTACAAGCAGTATCTTGAGTAGGAAACACTTGTAATTATATTAATTTGTAAGTATTATTTACAGATGTAATTAAAAAGTAACACAAAATCAAGAATTGGCCACTTGCTTCAACGGCCCCTCCAGGTATTGCGCGAGAGCATTGGCTTTCTCCTTCAGCAGACCAAATCCCACATTATCCTTAGCGTAGAGACACAACAGAAGGTTTGCGACCTGCGTGATGACCAGTTTGCCGTTCATGCAGTCCAGCAAAACAAGCTGAAGCCTGTCTTCTTTGAAAGCGTTCCGGCCATTCTTTTCATAGGCAGTCCAAACATTGCTGGCTATGGCGGCTGTGACACGGGCATCTTTATCGTTGTAACCAGAGTATGCCAAAAGAGCACCCTCATGATTCAAAAGACTGAAAAAAAAATCAATGATGTTACACACGAAAAACCAAATTAGGGAGTATATTTATTGATAAGAATGTTATGGTAAACACAAACAATTAAACAATGTCCTACAGAGTGTTTTCGATGCCTCCGGTATTTGCTTGGCTTAAAACTTGGGTCAACGCTTTGGGCTTCAACATTTTATGATTTCGCAGAAATACTTTTGGGAAAATTCTAATAAAATCAATTTTACCACAAACGAACACGGTTTTATCTTATGTTTTTGGTTGTGGCTATTATTTGTCACTTTGACATTTCGTTTATGGCCATTGAATAAAACAAAATTATTTTAGGTTTTATTTATGGCAAACAAACATAAAATGACCCATTGATGTGGTCATTTCCATGTATCACCGATTATGGGTCAAATCAATTTTATTTTACTTGTAATTATCTTCCTCGCAAAGCGTTAAATAGTAATGAAAGTTTAAAGATAATATTATAATATAATGTAAAACCATCTCCTTTCGGAGGGTACTATCAATTTCTTAGCACCGTTTAGTAGTAAAAAATATGCACTTGGACCATTGTGCCTTTAAAGTATACATTCATCTTCTGTGAGCTATCTTGGTGTTGCCATTTAAATCCTTTTGAACGATCGCAGCGCCCTGGTTTTTTTGTCTACCACAAAAATACTGTTATTTCTCTATTCTTGATAAGTTTTGGAATAAATAATTAAAGAACATATTTATTTTATTGTGAAATAAATTATAATACATTAATTACAGATTAACTCTCTATAAAAATAAGGACCGGAAAATAAATTAATGAAATGTTGACATAAACCCCCGATTCATCTTTCACCATGAGGGGGTACAATGAATTTACAAAACCTGATAAGTGTTGTAGTCGCTCGTCGAAGTATATCGTGCTGCAGCAACCCAGCAACGCGAGTCTGTTTCAAACGTCATTGTACCGAACTAACCTCGTCGATCTACGACGAACCAAAGTATTGGGCCCGTAATCACAGTTCTAAATGCATCTCACCTGGTGGGATTAGTTAAATGTCATTTGCGCTGGTTTTGCTTTCATAAATCAGCTTATAAATTGACAAAACAGTGTTGTTCTTGGGCTGACAATAGTTGGCGTCGTCGTTCAGTGCTACATCTGTTCACTAACAATACGTTTGTGCATTTAGTTCGAGCTGTAGCAAGCTCTCTGTTTATTTTTTGTGTTGTGAGAAGAGTTGTATTTGTTTTAAGTCAAAATGCCGGCTAGTGGCGCGGTTTACCAGCCGACAACAGTGACATACGAACAACAACCCAACGAGTCAAGATGGCATTGTCCCATGTCGTATTTTTCACAGAGGCTCACGAGTGGAATAAACAGGTCCAGGTGCATCCTTTGGGGTACATTTGTGCTGGGGCTGATTGTTGTTGCTACAGGTATGTAATTCTTTGTTTATATTTGTATCTAATTTTATTATTTTTCTGTCAAAAATTGTGTTGTGTATTGTTTTCATTGTTTTCATGAAAAAAGATCTCTTTTGTGTTGTCGGATGATACACGGTAATATAATATCATGTTATGAGTGTTATTGTATTAGTTGTGTCTATAACTGATGTGAATGGATATTTGATTCCTTGTCTTTATTTACCAATAATCTATAGAAATATTTGTAGAATTTGAAACATTTTTAGTCATAGGTTTAGTTTTGTTAATGATGACCCTCCCTCCATCCTCTGGTCACCATTATTACAAAAACATTACAGATCTTCTCATTACATTAAGGTAAATCACTCCATTATTTAGTATTTACCTTGAACTAACATAATCATGACTCCTAATGTAAAGTAAATGATTATTAATAATGTGGACATTGCATATTGTCATATTATTATTCTTCACTTCCTTTATATTATCTTTGTTCTATCATTTTGTAATAATGAATCACTTCTTTCAACACTGTTTTAAAGCATTGAACAATATGCTAACTGCTTTGTAGCATCAAACAGGCACATACAAATGAAAATCAACATAAAGTTTGATAAGCTCCTACCTAAATTTAATAGCGTTCTTACTCGTATATACATATTATGTACAAATATGAAAGTGGAATCTTCTTACTCTAGTCAGGGGTTTTCTCTTTTAATTTGCTCATAGTTGAGCGTTCTATGTTTTGTTATAATCGCTTATTATCTCCGTCTTGTGTTTTCTTTCTAAATTTCCTTTAATATGTGAGCTTGTTGATACTATGGTATTTGAACTCTCCCATATGTTTTTACCCCTAGACTTTACTTTTACCAATTTCAATAATGAAAACTTATCGGTAGACATCAACTAGACAAACTAACAATAAACCTTAATCGCCACATCTTAGGCCTTAGGTAGCAAACCCAGTTCAGTTACATAAATTTGAATGAGTAGTAATTATAATTAATTGCACTTTTTAAACAAGTAAATCTAGTGGTCTCTGCATAAAACTTTTTTTTAATATGAATACCGCACAAGAGTTCCAACTGCTCCCAACCGTCTGGAGCCAGTAAGCTGAAGGTATTGTGGGGAGGGGAAGAGGAAGGTTGGGAATACCTGACTATTCAGATCTGATCACCAAACACGGTTAAAAGCCATTTCAAGCAACGTTTCAATTCTGAATGGTGGTCTTTCACCAGGACGATACTGAGAGTATCTTCCACTCTGGAACGTGCGCAAATATACTATATATTATTTTTAAATGAATTAATTGTGAAACAACACAAATTAATTAAATAAAATGTACTTCGCACGCCGGGATTTGAACCCGCGACCTTCGGATTCGTAGTCGAGAGCCTTACCCCTGGACCATGGAGGCCGTCAATTTTTTTTTTATTATATAGTGCCATTAAATTTTGTAACAGTCGTTTTTTAAATTATTAATTTTTAAATATTGCACATTATTTTTTATTTAAAACAACTCAAATTAATGACTGTTGTAAATATGTATCTTATACTTATAGGTACCAATATATATATATATATATTTAATCCATTTGGCTTTCACCCTTCAAACGTCATTATTATTGGCCTTCGATTCCCAGTGCAAAGGCCAATTTCCATTTTAATGTGTACAAGGAACTTTATGAAGTTCAATCAAATGTCTACCTTACGAATATGCGAAACGTATGAAAAAGTCGATAAAAACGAATAATTTGACAAATAAATTAACTCACAAATGCGGTTCACGCGGTAATCAATTATGTATTTAAAAACCCATTTTTAACAATCCCGTTTATATTACGTCTTCTTAAAATGCTTTCTCTTTATTCAATAATATTATTTTTACTGTCTAATTGTCTTATAATATTATGTAGCGAAAGTGAAAACGCTCTTTGTTATTATGATGAGCAATTTTTTTGTATTATATTTTAGCGTGACTCTGACTAAAAGTTTATCTGTTAATCAGTCACTTTTACAAGAAGAGAAGTTAAATGTTTTTTTTGTAACCATTATGTCCTGAAAAGTATATATCTAGTATATATTTCAAATATGGAATCTTATTTCTTTACTAAATAAAATATTTTTTTTAAGTGATAACCAACCGGTTTCGCTTATCTGAAGCTTCATCGGGGTAAATCTTAAAATTAAAAATTAATTACTATTTTAAAACAATGTCAAATCGCAAAGCAATTTCTTTCTACGAAAATATTATTTCTTTACGGAAATAGGTACCTATATCTTTTTAGATAGATTACCCACTATTTCAGATATTGTTATTTATAGAATAGAAGTACCTACATATTTCGCCTTTTATTATTCAAAGTTGCATACTGTCCATCTGCTTAGAAGTACCAAAATAAATATGAGTCATTGGTTAGTTTCCGAGTCACGAATTGGAATTATGCTGTAAAGGTACCTACCTACCCGGCATTTAGAATTCGAATATTATTTTTAAACATCCAGTGCAACTTCCTAATTATTGTGCAATTTCTTTATTTCTGTCTTTGTTGACGTTGTACATTTTCCAATGACGTTGTTCAATAACATTATTTACGCAAAATGCATTCGCGTATGCGAGATGCTAATGAGAATGTCTGCCATTGTTCATTATTCGTGGTAGCTATTCTAATTGTTTATTATACCCCGCACCATTCATGCCATACGCAATATTGGAATTTGCAGTATCAAAAATATAGTCTTATCACATAATATGGTCATGCTACTGAGAGATCCGCTGAAAGCTTTCTTTCTGTTACACGGGTAGCTCACGACGTTGCCCTCAACACAAACAGGAGTATCTCATATTTAGCAAATTTTCAGGAGAACCGAAAAACTGTTTAAATATGATTTTTTTATTATTAAAAAACCTTTGCAACTACCCTCCACTTGGTTATTTTCCACCGTCGTAATAAAATAAAAATAAACAAGTGGAAGGTAGTTACGAAGGTTTATTAATCAAAAAATTCATACTAACACAAATTGAATTCCACCATGAAATGACAGTTTTAAAATTAGAAATAAAAACTTTTTTTTTTCGGATTTATCAAACATTTTATTACATGTTTTGCTGATATGGTGGTTTAATTAAGCATTTTTCTTTACCCCATTAGCGAAACGTGTAATCTATATATATGTAAAAATCAATGTAAGTTTGTTGTTTGTTTGTCATCGATGTTCTCGAAAATCACTGGACCGGTTTCGCTGAAAATAGGACAGTTTGTTTTTATTAGTGCCGAGAAGGTTTAGAAAGTAGTTTGAATGAAATTCAATATATAAAACTGTTGCTATAACGTTTTAAAATTAGTATGAAAAACATTGGACCCGCCATGTTTTATTTAGGTTAGCCCATAGATATAAAACATAGGTTAAGCCACAGATTGCATATTCAAAAGAAGTTTTTTTGTAACTACTAGTTGATAGATAAATCACTTCAGAAAAAAACATTCTGGTGACTAAATTTATTTTATTTTTGCTAGTTGGGTCCTTCTAATTTAACATTGTTTAAATCAATACTCCACGTTGATTAAGTATAATTCCGGATAGAGCAGATAAACATATATATATCTACCAATAATGATAATTATAGGGGCAGATGGTAATTTCTTCTGTGTTATTATGCGGGTAAGTACCTACCTACGTTAATGTGGGCTGACTGCTCAACCAATTCCGATAATGTTTTTCCTATGAAAGGGGTAGGTGCCTACCCACTGATGCGTGCCCTTCGATTTTCTGCTGTATATACTCTTCATTAGATAATCCGATAACGTACCCTCGTTAGGGCTGTACTACAAGGATTTATTTTTTATTATTTAACTCCACACAGCATGATGCATTCCCTGTGGATGCTGTTTGGCGGGTACAGGAATAAGTGAATCTATTGGAGGAGAACTAACGAAGATAGATCACTTGATTAGAGTTTAAAATCAGCTCGCTTAGTATACAATCGTGCCGCGAGCAGTACCATTCCTGACGAAGACACAGTAAATAGAGTGCTACATACAATGATATATTTTTTATTGTATGGTCTAGGTATAATATTTAAATATTTAGTCATTGAAGATAATATTAAAAAATCTCAAAAGAAATATGTAAAAGAAAATAAAAAGATGAAGGTCGCATCTGGGACTCGAACCCAGGACCTCTCGATCTATCCAGGACCAGATGTGATGGCTGTCTTTTCTGTTTAATATTGTCTTTAATGATTAAATATTACGATGAGATTTATAAGCTTCAATAGTTTTTACTATAAAAAAGGAATATTATTTAAATTTAAGAACTTCCCAGGACGATATGGTACAATCGAGAGATGAAATACACGAGTCAGTTCATGTCTAGAGTTGACCAGAAGAATATGAATGTGAATAATGCAAGTGTGCCGGCAATGGCGGCTCGTCACTTTTAAGTGTGCCTAAGATTGAAAATTACGAAATTAATGAAATTTGTTTTTTTTTTGTTTGAAAATTTACGTTCTAGCTTTTTTTATATGAATACCGCGCAAGAGTCCCAACTGCTCGCAACCGTCTGGAACCAGTGAGACTATGGCATCCCCAATCGGGGAATATTGTGAGGCTGAAGGTATTGACGAGGGGAAGGAGAAGAGTAGAGGAAGATGGGGAAATACCTGGCTATTCAGATCTGGTCACCAAACACGGCTAAAAGCCATTTCAAGCAACGCTTCAATTCCGAATGGTGGTCTTTTACTAGGGCGATACTGAGAGTATCTTCCACTCTGGAACGTGCGCAAATATACTATATATTATTTTTAAATGAATTAATTGTGAAACAACACAAATTAATCAAATAAAATTGACTTGCGCACGCCGGGATTTGAACCCGCGACCTTCGGATTCGTAGTCGAGATCCTTACCCCTCGACCATGGAGGCCGTCGAATTTTAAAGTAAGCTTTAAGCTCATTCTGAAGCCACCATTGAATGTGTGTGCCAAGAGAGTTGTGTGGCTTTTCATTCTCTCTGCCTACCCCTGCAGCGTAAAGTCGAGTTGGTTTAATATTTTACATAATATCTGGTTTATTTTACGTATATTCGTTTATTTTCTGGAGTATTTTCACGATTGCTATCAGATTTCTAGAATCGTTTCTTCACTACTTCTCGGCCCCAAGGCTGTGATCTCAATTCTTAAAAAAAAATACTTCTACAATATATTATAAAACCTACCGGTTATGGGCGACGCGACCTTCTGGCATTTTTATCTTTATTTCTCCGCACTTCCTACTGTGCAATGTAGTCCAGTCAGCAGGGATTTTTGCCATGCGAAAGGTGGGGTGAAAGAATTTTTTCATTTTATATTATTAAGGTTGGGGACCCTGAAAAAAAAATCGTTTTCGAACTTTTGTTGCGTTACCCGCCATCTTGGATTAGGGGTGCTAAAAATTGATTTTTTTTCCAAAATATTTCCTTAACGGTTGATCCTACAAAAAAACTTCACGGCAAACTAAAGGAAGATAAAATTGCCTACATTTTATGTTTGAACTTTTTTTGTGTTTTATATAACAAGATGCAGCGCCGGAAAGGTGAACTTTTTCAAAACAGTCGTTAAATTTACCACTTTTGTTATTTTTATTTTGTTATTTCGGGCTATTCATTACATCATTATTTATTTATTATATTATATACGGTGGGATTTTACATATTTAATTAATTACAATAGTTACACAGGTGCAAAACACATCACAATGGGGTCAGTAGGTACATAGATAAAATAGATAGCCTCCATGAAATACAACAACTAAATATTTCATTTGTCTCACAAACAACTAACAGAGGCGAATATTCACAACATACCTCACATTCACTTATACTTATACCCTGGATACATATCTTAATTGTTGAGGATGTTTGCAATAATCGTCTGTTTGTATTTGTATTCTGAGCAGTTGAACGTATCTACTATGTATGAAAATGTATTATCTTCTGCGTGAAGTCTAGGTACAAAAGAATTTTTGGATGACTCCGTCCTGAAATTATTGTTTCCAATAATTTTTGTGGCCCCATTTCCACACCACTACTCGGTAGAGTAAATGGAGTTTTATTTTATTATTTATTGCGGTATCCCCAGTAGATCTAATCCACAGATGTTCCTGTTTCGCGAACAGAGATCGAAATGGCGTTTGATAAATGTTTAATGTCTCATTATTCATCAATAACATTATTAAATCGCGGCTTTTTTTTGTATAATAATACTTTTATTATAAAAATACGGAACGTCGATAAATCAACCTCGACAAAAGTGTCTGGCAGTATCGGCCGTAGGGTATTAGAGATGTCACATTAATGCAGTGATCACAGATATACCAGTTTGATCGTTCTGATATGATGTCAAATGCTTCTTCATGCACCCGTGCCACCAGTTTCTACACTGGATCCTGTCTTCGTCACGTGCACTGACGTAAGAATTAAAAGACTTGCCTTAATGTACCATTTCGGCTGGAGGCAATGGTCTCGTGACACCCGTTTTGGCACCAACCTAGTTCGATGCCGTCAACGTTTGTTTCGCGTGGTTTTGACTGTATAAAACATTTATAAAATAATAAACTAAATACTGTAATAAAATATTCGGTTTTTCTTAACAAGCCGAACCTCTATGTATTATTTGGTATGTATTTTTATGATTCTATGGCTAGTGAACATGCTTCCGTCTCTCTCGGTTGCTTGTTGCTGTTGGCTTAAATCTAACGCTTCGGTTTTCATGTTTTTCTTGCTATTCTTACTTTTTTACCGACGTATTTCATGCTTCATCTTTCATTGTTGTGTAACTACAAAACAAAAAACAGACAAGTAAAAATAATGTGTCCCCAATCGGTGTCCGATTTGACTAAAATCCAAAAAAAATCATTCTAACATTGGTTTAGAATTGCGTACATTTTCTTTATTTTTGGTAATTAGAGAAATACAATCATAACACATCATCGATTTGAATGCTCGTCATCAAAGTGGTGTGATAACACGGGGAGTTTTAGCAATGGAGCTACGCTTCTTAGTCACCAAATGACTTTTTGCAATACCGATGGTGAAGGCGAATTAACACGAAGATGGTTTCCACTTGTCAACACGTGGGTAGGTAATGCACTAACTGTGAATGATAAATCAACGCAATATATCACAGAAAGGCTAAAACAGCAAGTGGCAGATACTAGAGCTTTCCCAGATCTTTGTCGGCACCGTAATCCCGGTACTGCGCTTGTCTCAATCCTTGAATTCCGGAATTTTTGATCGTTTCACTACATTATTTCTACCATGGGAATAATTTTTTTTAATTTGGCAGCATGTCATTTATTGGACAATATTCTTGAGATCTTGGGATGCAGGTCATAGAGATTTTGGGGTAGGTTATATTTATTGCCCCGTTAGATGTTTTATTGAAACCTGAATAACATTCAGCATTAACTGATTGGGATTTTTTAGGGATTATTCGGGCAAACGAGCTTTTACTTGTCAATTTCGAGGTTTGTTTGCATATAAAAATAAGGTACGAACGATTTATTCATGAATTCATATTATTTATTCTCTGTTTACGTTGGAAAGAATTGTCACTAAATTCCATAAGAATTATTGCTAACAATTCGGAGTTGAAAAAGAGATCCTTTGAGAGTATCTCTTTTGATTTCAGAAAAAAACTAACTCCCTGGGAGATAATAGCAGAGATAATATGATCTCATCGGCAGTCGAGAGGCTTTGACTTGAGAACGAGCGAGAGAGGATGTTCAGAGTAGTGAAACACCATGAAGAAAAATTACAGTAGCAAAAACAATATTACACTTGAAAAAAAAAACATTTGTTACAACTCCTATTTTTTATAATAATGTAAACATTTAAACGGAACCCGGGTTGAAAAATCCTAGCACCGTAATCCCGATTCTGAAAATAAAAATTCCGATATTGAAAGCCCTAGCGGATATTGCTTGCCGACCGGTACAGCTGGAACTCCTACAAGGTTTCGGGTAATGTGCACTCGTCGCGTGTTAGGGAATCTTTATGTATTATTTACTCTGTGGCACTGACGGTGATTCTCCGGCTGTATCTGTGCGAAAGGTCGTTGTCTGTCGGCGAGGAACGAGGAGTGAGTCACGACGGCAGATACGAGACACGAGGCGGACAAAGGGACGAAGTAAGAAGAGAAGTTAACACTTGAAAACAGAGCTTTATGTAGGTCTTGTCTTGCCTTGAAGCTGTACTTTATTTAATGGTAGTTACTCAGAAACTGTTTTTCGATTTTCAAGAACAAATTGTTGCTATTTTTATAGTACGATTAATATCTTTTGGTTATTTTCAAATTATGTATTATTTAAGAAGTAGTATACCAAAATATAACCAATAATGGATTTCCTCATTGTGACTACCTAATAAGACAAGTTACCTATCAAAATAAATTAATTTCTAAATAACCAAATTACGCAAAACGAACAATCAAGAATATTATATTACGGCGTTCTTATTCGGGTTGTAATTTAAGTTGTCTACATATATTAAGACAAGATATCATATTTTTATGTTGAAACTTTTATTTTGGAGTTAAGTGTCCATATTACCAAAAAACTAAATTGCCATCGTTTCATTGTAATTTTGCACCTGGTAGTTATGATCCGGTAGAGGGGTAAATATTTTTGTTCTGGAAGGTTATTGCACCCTAATCCCATTTACTGGCGAAAAATAATAAGGTCAAAAGTTATATCCCCTTTCCAACTATCAGCATAAGACATTAAAACATCTCTTATCTATGTGTTATTAAATTTATTGTATAACGGTACTACTAAATTCACAAGTTTACTCCATTGTATTAGCAATTCTATAATAGTATAACTCTTCCTGATTGAAGTCGTATTTGTTCTATTCAATCCGCTCCTAAGCTCTCGAAGAACGTTTGGCCTTAATTCCTTGAACTTTTTTGCTGCTAGTAATTAAATGTGGTTTTAATTACTCAGCTGTATAAATTTATGACCAGGGCCCGAGGTCTTTCGTTTCTCGTGTGGATGTTTTTTTTTTTGCCTGAGACTATTCAACAGACCAAAGAAAGTATAGACATGAACTAAAACAAATTGTTCATCTCATTTCCCGCTGCTGGTGTCAAGTTATGTTATCTATTATTTTCATAATAATATGTGCAGTAAATAAAAATAAATAAAAAAGTTTAAATATGTAATAAATAAACATTTAATAATAAAAAAGAGAAAAGAAAATAGATTGTTTCGTTTTACTTTCGGAATGGCTCCATCCCTGCAGAATGTAAATTATGAAACCTTTATAACTTTCGGAATGGCTCCATCCCTGCAGAATGTATATTATGAAACCTTTATAACTTTCGGAATGGCTCCATCCCTGCAGAATGTAAATTATGAAACCTTCATAACTTTCCGAATGGCTCCATCCCCGCAGAATGTAAATTATGAAACCTTTATAACTTTCGGAATGGCTCCATCCCTGCGGAATGTAAATTATGAAACCTTTATAACTTTCGGAATGGCTCCATCCCTGCAGAATGTAAATTATGAAACCTTTATAACTTTCGGAATGGCTCCATCCCTGCAGAATGTAAATTATGAAACCTTTACAAAAAACTAATGTTTGTAAACAACAAGATATCGAACTTTGTTACGAGGTTGGAAAACTACTCAATTCTTGGCAAGGGTTTTTTTTACGTTTTTTTAAGGTTGGGGGACGAATAAAAATAATCTATTAATTCGCCAACAATATTATTTTTTAAAAATACTTAGTTTTCAAACTGACATTATAAATATGTTTTTTTATACACAAAATGTGCCTCTAATTAAATTACCGATTGTATTTCTCAATCAATAATCGCGCGATGTTCCATCCCCCGTCAAGTTTCTGGCTGTTGTGATTTGATTTTATTTCCTTTCGTAATTTATAATTTCACGCGCAAGTTGACATCTTTCCAGATGAATAATGATCATTGGCTATATCTTCTTTTACCAATTCAAAACTTATAATATCGATAAATAGCTTACAACTGTTTTATATTTCCAACTCGTCCTATATATAAATTCTTCGCGATAAAACTACCAAAGCTTCCGTTTTAAAACCATCGAAAAACCAGCGGAATATTTATTTTTCCTTAAAGTACCACCGGCCCACACGATAATTTTTCTCCGTCTCGAAGTTTTTTGATTTAAATATCTTTCCTCAAAAAAATTCTGACTAACACGAGGCTTGTTTCATATTGTAACATTTCCAGGAACCGTATCTTGAATAATATAAGAGAGTATATTCAAGGCTTTTTTAATTTATTAGATGCGTGGACGCGTTCTGAGAATCCTGTCTGTCCGCTATTATTATTTTGATGGTCTATTTTTATACCAGACGTGACTATCAAAGTTTGTAATACCCTCCATTTGCATAAACATCAACCAGTACATAACTCAGTAGGTGGTACGACTAGATACGAAATCAACTACTGAGTTCGTGCAGTTTCGAACGAGAGACGACTCGATACGTTCTCGATCAAGCTGGCATGTAGTACTGTCAGGCTCATAACAGACGACCTGACCACAAACGAGAGAGAGAGAGAAGCGACTAGATACGCGTCTCTGTCTTGTTTGTTTGTCTGCACAAATAATTAATTGTGCAACGCCCGACTTTAATTTTAACCTGATAGTAGCGACTAGATACGCATCCCTATCTTGTTATGTTTGCACAAAAAGAGGATTTGTGCAAACGCCCCATTTCAGTACATATTGGCTTTCGACAAGCGTAGTTCCGGGGTTTTCGAAGAAGTGATGATGACAGTGCACGTCATCGTTTTCTTTTTCCTACGCCCCTGAACCTCGTTTTCGTCCCGAGACGCTACTGGGTGCTAACGGGACATTTCTCCGAACCCCGCCACCCCTACGGTCGCTCCCGGCGACGGTCCCGAAACAGAGCGGGCTCTCATTGGTCGAGCCCCTCTGATCCACAAAAAACCTTTCAAAATTATTGTTCTACCAAAATTGTCTGTCTTTGTGAGCGATTCCTGCGGCCGCGGTGACTGATCTAAATAAACAATCTTTTCTGATCTGTTCATTAGCGCCCGCGTAATCGAGTAAACTTACTTATTTTATGTTTGTACAATGCATTTTTTTTGTAATCTGACGGCAAAGTATTACCTGTCCTACTTTGACCCCCATGACATACTTTGTAATAATTTTGGTTGCTTTAATAAAAAATAGGTGAAGATTGCAATAGGCTCAATTCAAGCAGAAGGTCGTGATTGACATCCTAATTTTTGATCAAGTCGATCCAAGGTTGACAGAGTCTACGGCAGCTCGCGAAATATTCACGAGTTCAAACTGCCCGATTCGCCGCACGGTATCGCACCGAAGTACTTGAACGACGAGTGCATTTCTAAAATTCAAAGTATTCTCACGGATTCAACACGCCTTCTACCTACTTCGCCTGCATCTTCACCCGGCCTGAAAACCGACCGTGACTTTCTCTTCACCCTCACCACCTCCTTGCAAGAAATCGTTTGCCTTTTTCAAGGCATTTCCCCCTTCCTTCCTACCCTGCTCTGAAGCGTCGAAGTGGCCAGCCTGATCTTCTTCTTCTAAAACGTGCGCAAGAGTTTACAGATCTTGTACCGTACATGGTCCTTCTTGAGCCAGGATCTACTTCACGCCTTCACGACTACTAGTGACGTCGTCTCGCCTTCACGCCTTCAGTGACGTCTGCACGCCTTCTCGCCTTCAGTGACGTCTGCACGCCTTCTCGCCTTCAGTGACGTCTGCACGCCTTCTCGCCTTCAGTGACGTCTGCACGCCTTCTCGCCTTCTCGCCTTCTCGCCTTCAGTGACGTCTGCACGCCTTCTCGACTACAAGCGACGTCTGTACGTCTTCGTGCCTTGTACGTGCCGAGATGCCTGCACGTCGTAGCCGTCGAGGAGCCTCGAGCTCGGAGTCTCAGCCCGAGTCCACCGCTGTGCCCGCCGCTGTGCCCGCCGCTGTGCCCGCCGCTGTGCCCGCTGCTGTGCCCGCGGCTGTGCTCGCCGCCGCGCCCGCCGCTGCGATCGCCGCCGCGCCGCCTGCCGCCGCGTGGCCTGCCGCCACGTGGCTTGCCGCCGGGCCGTCTGCCGCTGCCCCACCCCCTCCTGCGCCCGCCCCTGCGCCCGACGCTGCTCCCGCCGGTGCGCTCGGCGCTGCGCTCGGACCTGCGCTCGGACCTGCGCTCGGACCTGCGCCCGGCGCTGCGCTCGGCCCTGCGCTCGGACCTGCGCTCGGACCTGCGCTCGGACCTGCGCTCGGACCTGCGCTCGGACCGGCGCTCGGCGCTGCGCTCGGCGCTGCGCTCGGCGCTGCGCTCGGCCCGGCGCCCGGCACTGCGCTCGGCGCTGCGCTCGGTGCCGCGCCCACACCCACCACTGCGCAGTCCTCCGATGCTGAGAACAACTCCTCCACCACAGAGGACACCGTGAGGCAGCTACAACGGGAGATGCGCGCCTTGAGGGAGCAGCATGCCAAGCAGCTCGCCGCGCTATTGTCGGCCATGCAGCCCGCCAAGCAGGACGTCCCCGCAGCTGTGCAGCCAATCCCCGAGCCGGTACGAGTACAGATGACCGACGCAGAAGCGCGTGCTGTGCGAGCCCCGGCTGAGGGGTACCCCCTCCCCGCTGCAACGTTCGGCCCCGCTGTGCTCCCTTGCCCCGCAGCGCCGGCCGGACGCTACGCCGAGCCACTGCCGTATGCCGAGCCGCTGCCGTACGCCGAGCCACGAGCCCGCCCACTCTACGCGCAGCCCTATGCAGAGCCGTCTACCTCACAGTTGCACGCGGGGTCCCAGCCCGTCAACATCGGGCATCCCAGCTACTCGCCGCTGTTCCCGCCGCAGCCTACCGCCGACGAGACTGCCCGGCATACCAGAGAGTGGGTCCAGCAGGGCGAGGACCCTACCGTGGCACGGATCGGCGCTATGATTGCCGAGGCGATCCGATCGACACGCGTACCAGAGAGCCCCCGCCCGTCCGTCGCGGAGGATGTCCGGATGACTGCCCTCATTGCTCGACAATCTACAGCCAAGGACCTCTCCACGTTCTCCGGGGACCCCCTCGAGTGGCCTGCCTGGATAGCGCAGTACCACCAGTCGACCAACACCTGCAGGCTGACACCCAGCGAGAACCTCATCAGACTGCAGCGCGCGCTGAAAGGCAGGGCCCGGGAGGCTGTCTACTCCCTCCTGCTGGATCCCGAACAGGTCCCAGAGATCCTGGCCACCCTCGAGACGCGGTACGGTGGCTCAGGATCCACCGCCAACCTTATGCTAAATAAGGTGAAGAAGCTGCCGCACCTGTCAGCGGAAGCTTCACTCGAGGAGATCGCCGACTTCTCTGGGACGGTCCAGAACTTGGTGGCCTCCCTGCGAGACTTGAGGACGGAGGGCTACCTCACCAACCCCGCCCTACTAGCCGACGTCACCGCCAAGATGCCCTGCACCCTGAGGATGTCTTGGCTGCTCGAGTTGCGCCAGCTGGGCCAATCCACCCCGGCCACACTACTGCAGCTCTCAATGTTCCTGCGAAGCGTCGCGAAAGTGATCCCGATTAGCGGCATGCTCGACCCGGTTCGACCGAATCGAGGGCGCCGCGAACAAGTGTTAGTGAACGCGGCGGCCGCGCCCCCGACGCGCGCGGCTACGCCCGGACCCAGGAAGCGTGCCGCGACCGACTCTGACCACCGGTCTTCAGCCGGGAAAAGGGCGACAGTGCGAAGTGACAATTGTGCGCAGTGCAATAAGTTCCACGCCATTCGGGATTGTGCGGTATTCGCCGGGAAATCTGTCGCCCTCCGCTGGGAGACCGTGCGCGCAAGCAACCTGTGCCGAAAGTGCCTCGGTCGACACCACTCGAGGGAGTGTAAAGTGAAAGTGTGGTGCGGGGTGGGGGAGGGCCGGCATCCCCACCATCGGTTGCTCCATGAAGTGCGAAAAACGGAGCCGGTTGTGGGCGAAGTAAACTTATGACGCCGAAATACAGACGATAGCGTACTGCTGAAAATTGTGCCGGTTGTGCTTCGCGGGCCCGCAGGGAGTGAAGTGTCAGTGTTCGCGCTGTTAGAGGAGGGCTCTACCGTGACCCTTGTCGACGCCGAGATCGCGATGTTGACCGGTGCAAGCGGTCCGGTCCGTGCCGTACGGCTTCACGGAGCAAAGGGCATGTGCACCTCCGACGCCCGCTCCCGACGCGTGAAGCTGACCATCAGAGGCGCCGGGTTGAACACGACCTTCTCCATCACCGCGAGCACCATAGTCGAGCTGAACCTGCCGGAGCAGCAAGTGCCAGGACGACGCATCACCCCGAAGCTCTTGATCGGGCAGGACAACGCCCACCTGATTGTATCGAGAGAGGTCCGTGAGGACAACACTTCGCGCATAGTGTCGCGGACCGCTTTAGGGTGGATCGCTCACGGGGGAACAAACCCTGGCGCTGACGGCCCAGCCACTACTCTGGCCCTGCAAGCAGAGACCGCCGCGGACGCTCGCTTGAGGGAGTTGGTGAGGACAAACTTCGCCATCGACTCCCTCGGCGTTACATCAGCAGCTCGGGTCAATGCTCAAGACGCAAGGGCACTAGCGATGATGGGAGAGACCACCCGCCCCCTCGCTACCGGGAGGTGGGAAACCGGACTCCTGTGGAAAGACCCGACACCCGTGCTACCCGACAA